>JAYXIM010030819.1:0-71442 GCA_037575425.1 Anastrepha fraterculus
TAAAACTTATAAAACAAGCAAGGTGTTTTAAAACTGCAGTTTCTAACTACTTCTAACCTTAAATCCCCCTTTCCTTCCCCCATTCCCACCACCTTTCTCTTCTTCTCACTTACTACTCTAAGTTTTAGTCTATAAGTTTAATAGTTAAAATAGTATTAAATCTAAGTAGCACTTCTATGTATACCATCCTCGTATTATAGAATTATAAGAAGATGTACTACCACAAGACTCTGTCTTACTATATACAAAACAAATCAAATAAATTGAAATTGAAATTAACTAACTAAAATTGAAACTATCATCAAAACAAAAAAAAAAAGAAGTACTTCATCTAGTTCTGTATACTTGACACTAGCCAGTTTTGTAAAATTCCTTGTTCACATCAATCTTCCCAAAAATACCAGTCATAAATATGGAACTATTTCCGTTCTGAGGTACCATTTTCAACATACAGTCAACGAAGCGTTATTGCGACATTTTTCTATCAATGCATTAGTAGATTTAATCTCATGATTTTTTCGAGCGGTGTAATACAGATCCAAATGGAGCGAGGATCTGTACTATAGGGCGCGTTAGCTTACATACGTATGTATATAAGTACTGAACGCTCGTAAAAACTATAAATAATATGAAATATACGTTACAGGTCAATTTTAATAATGCGCTTTTGTGTTTACATCACCCAGCCCGCAATAATTTGTAACAGTGTTTTACACACTTATACTCATGCATTGCCTTATAAGCCCTTCAATGAAATCGTATGACAAATCAAAAATAAAATTTAATTGAATGTATAAATAACAATACCTGAAGTGCACTTGCAGTTCTGTTCTCGTGATAACACCTATCAGTACGTGAGTGAGCAAAATGATTTAATCGAAAAGAGAATGAAATTTGAAATGGGTTAGTGATAGGCTATTTGACCTAATTTTGATAAGCGAGAGCTGGCAGTTGCACACGTTTTGCTGATGAAATAAAAGAAAAATTTTAGTGAAACAATAAAAACCTATGTCAATCGCAAAAACTTATCAATGCGACACATTAGAACAAAATTGTTTTCGAAATGAACATCGAACATTCAAGCACAGAAATTTAGAAAATGAATGTACTTGTAGATGCTAGTTTTAGTTACTTAGTTAAAGGTTGTTGTGCTATCTCAAGAAATGTTAAGAAAAAAATAGTGTGAGAAAAAATAGTGCGAAAGATCGTTTGACTAGTTAGTTACACCAACAGAACGGAAGTTGTTAGAATTCTGGCTTCTACCAACAAGTGACCACGGACGAGGCGATTCTTTTGCAAGACGAAGCTTGATTCAAGAAGCTCATAGTTTTCGACTTTGGTTAATTGTACTCTGGTTTTCAACCAAACAGCCGTTTCGGGGCATCCTAAGCTGAGAAGGCGATGCCTGGTAGGGATACTTTGACGTATTCGACTTAGAATTTCTCAACTGATTCGTTATAAAATCGTGTTTCCGAGAAATGGTTGATCACTGAACTTTTCAACTGCGACTTTAAATCAATTCCTCCTGTTCTTCTTGATTATTTAAGTTTAGCAAAGTGCTAAAACCATTCCAGTTGAACACACCAAGCCAAGTCCTTTTCCACCTGATATTTTCATCGCAGTGGAGGCCTTCCTCTTTCTCTACTCCGATACCACTCTGCTGCTAAATTATTTAACAATCAAAAAATTAAAAAAGGCTTGCATTAACATTGAGCATTCGCGAAGGAGTTTCGATTAATCTATTTCGCCGAAGCACGTAGTCTGCAGCACCACATCCACCTATCTTCGTCTCCTGATATATCCAAGGATTATTGTCTCGGTTCACTACCTTGTTACATACCTTAGTGAAGCAAAAACGCTGTAGGCGAGCAATGGTGGAACCCTTTTTGCTAAGTGCATATCACGGTCGTAAAAGAGTACGAAAAACCCACATAATTATGAGGTGCAGTCACCATCAAACCCTTAATCGGCTCTTAGCGGTTTCAAAGGAATCAGCTGATTTGCTGGCTCAACAGGGAAGATAATAGCGGCTTGAAAAAAATTACCGCACCCTTCACTCATATTACTTTGTTGCCGTGTGTACACTGTCTGATTGGACGAGTGTGCGAATTCACGAATCTTGTAATTTATTATCCGTCCTAAAAATCAACTAATACGCTGAGTGAAGCAACGCTGACGCAGACCGGAAATACACTACTTACAGCGGCGTGCTGCGATCGGGCCCGAGAGTAGAAGATTTGCCGTAGGTTGAGAAAAGAAGAGAGGCGTCGGAAAAGGAAGAGAGATGGAGGAATGCATACCTGAGGAAGAAGAGCTTCAAGTGCTGGCCGGTAGGAGAAGCACTGGAAAATTCCAAAAACAAGTTCGGTGACTTAGTGGAGGACTTTGTTTACTTGGGAAGCGAAAGTAATATCAGTTATAGAACGCTAAGTTTTAGATTTTGCAGCGAATAAAGATTCATCAACTCTGCTGCCTAGGTTAGCGCTGATGGCGGCAGACTGTGTGTTTAAATAAACAGCGCCAATTCTTCAACTCCTTGCGTCTTTTGGCGCAAAATTTATTAATTTTTCGACACTTACATTCAAACTTATCCTCTATCTTCTTTTTCAATCCAAGTCAGTTCAATTTATT
Organism: Anastrepha fraterculus; assembly: GCA_037575425.1. NCBI lineage: Eukaryota > Metazoa > Arthropoda > Insecta > Diptera > Tephritidae > Anastrepha > Anastrepha fraterculus. The sequence continues at coordinate 2,632 of JAYXIM010030819.1, forward strand.
CAGTCTTAAGATATTGCAATCTTGCAGGCTAGAGGGTTATGGAGCGTGCACCCTTTATTGAGAGCTTGGCCGAGACTCTACTATTTGTGGGGTCCGTCTTGATGTTGTTCTACAAATGGACAGGCCTACAGTTTTAATCCAACTCCGAACGGCTGACGATTTTATATGAGGAGCTTTTTCATGGCAGAAATACATTCGGAGACTTGTCATTGATTGCCAAGGGGCGACCGCTGTTAGAAATAACTTTTTCTATCATTTGGTGTTTCATGTAGGGAGATTCAAACTTGGGCACTTCCAAATTGTAGTCACTCACAACCCATTCGACTACGGCCCAAGATACAATTTGGAGGTACTTTTGGATAAAAAAAAATATATAATCAACATCCGATGAGGCGTCCCTTGGAGTGTTTGATAAAAAGATTCTACGAACGATTTTTGGGCCTTATCACGTTGGCAACGGCGAGCGTCGCAGATGATGGAACCATGAGCAGTATGAGCTTTACGACGACCAGGACATAGCGCAGCGACTAAAGTTCCAGCTTCGTTGGCAGGGAAATGTCTTCCGAATAGATACAAACGCTCCGGTTCTGAAAATATTAGTTGCTGTACCAGCGCGCTTTGTTAAACTCGGCCAAGATCGCGAAAACGGTTATCGCGCCAATCAAGAAGAAGAATCCCTTTAACATGGCATTAGATTCAACTAATTGTCTAGAAGCTGCGGCAAAAGAATGGTAACTGGCTCTAGTAATTTTTACAGAAGTCGTTCCAAGGAGCACTCAATCTAGTAGCATGCAACTTAATCAAGTAGTATTTATAGATTCTCAGCCAAAGTTGCCGAGCGGTTTGGAAGGCGATTTCGAATGTCAACTTTACTCTGCACTGGAAGAATACTTTTCACGGATTAGCAGTGCATAGATTTGTAAGAGAATGACTGTTTTAGCCTTGATGTCAGTGTCAGGTTGAACAGTACTACTTGTATGACAAGCTAACTTGACAGCCTTGCGGATTCTGTCTGCTTTAAAGTGGTCTGAAACGGTTGAAACTAGTCGAAATGTGCATACGAAATGTCTCAGCCATGCACAGTTCTCAAGCTTAAGCTCCAGTTCTGTCTAAAGGAAAATGAATCCGCTCCCTGTATTCGTATAGTCGCCACTCATCTCTCACAAGCAATCAGGTCGTGAATTCGTGACATTCACAGCGAGGATGGAAAGGCAGTAATTGATTTTCGTAAGCAGGTCACTGAGTACAGTCACGAATGCGGTGTGATCGATGTAGGCACATGTTTATTTTTTGTGTGTGCATTAAATCTTATGACGTTATGTATTATAAGCTCAAAAAGGTTAGTCGGGCGGCGTATATTTAATAGCGTGCGGAGCGCTTTGCTAACTATAATTCTCAACGCGCATATTACTAGCACGGAAGCTTGCCACTGGGTGTTGCATATTTACTGATACTAGCTTTTTTATGAAGAGTATCCCACTATGCTACTATACTGTGAAATAGAGTAGCTCTTATCTCCACCTCCGTCTTATCACCAACTCTTGCCGATGGCCTTATTCCAGGAGTTTATGGCTTTGACAGCTGTTTCGTTAGCGGTAGTTCCCCAAATCAATTTCATGTCTAAGATCAAATCTATATATGTTTGTGTGTATTTTGCTTGCTTTATTCTTGATTTTATTTACTGCTACCTTGAATAAGACTGCTATCATTTTCTTCCGCGCAAATACTTAGGCTATCAAATGCCCTTTTTCTTAAAAAGGTCACTAAAACCGTCATAGCATGAAAGTAGTGAATTTTGATTAGGAACTGTGTACGCATTTAAAAAACTTTGATTGAAAAAAAAAACAAAAAAACAATTTTATGTATATTATTTTATTCAAAATTAAGCGACAAGAGCTTGATTCGTTTTGACATTAAATCATTTCGCTGCCACGAAATTTCACTTTTAACGACAAACTGTTGCTGGCGCACTGATAACAAAACCGCAATTTAATGTTTAAATGGTACGAGTATCACTTCATTAATTCGTTTGGGACTTTATGTACCTACACACATACATATATGTACATACACACATACATATATTTATGTGCATATTATGCCTTCATATGTTTATATGTACGTTATGTTTCTTATGCGCATAGTTAATGCGAACTCAAGCCAATGCGTCAAAGCATTCAATTCTTAAAGTGATTTTGAGTGTTTGCTAATAATCTGCCAAATGAGTTAGAACTTTGACACTCGGTTTGCATATTTTTTTTTATACAACAATGACGCGGATTAGTTATTTTACTGCAGTTTAAAAATCATTGAAGAAATTTATTGTTGGTTTAAAAGTAATACAAAATCTTAAAATAAAACTTTCTACACAAATAAACGCAGGTCAAGGAATTGAGGCTTCCGGTTTGCTATGCAAATAACACAAATTTCAATTTGGAATATTCCAAAAATATTATAAACTTTGTAGTACTGCTCAATCTGGCACTGACATCAAAGCTAAAATAGTTATTCTCTTACAAATCTGTAAACTGCTAATCAGTGAAGAGTATTCTTCAAGTGCAGAGTAAAGTTCCATTCGAAATCGGCTTCCAAGTTTACGAGATTTTGTAATTTTGTTATGAGATTAGTATGCATTTATGAATGAGGTTGTGGCAGGAGATGTAACTTGGGCTCAACACTATAAACATTAGTTAAAGCCAGCGAGTAGGTAGTGTCAGCAGGGCCGTGGAGAGAGTATTCGGACCCCGGGGGAAACTTGAGATGCGGGCCCCTTCAAATTTTTTTTATTTATCAAAATGCGTATTATGTTATAGTGATATAAAATTTAAACATTGAAAAACTCATTGATAAAATTTTTGATAGAATTAATTATGAAATATTGATTAAAATGAATTTTAGAAAACTCTTCAGCAGATCTGAAATAAAAAACGCAGCTGAAAAAAGTTAAAATTTTTTATTCATTTTGTGAGCCTTACAAATACATATTTGAAAATTATTCTTATAATATCATCGAAGTCGAGTTTCCTTGCTAACTCAGATTCCAAATACAAAGTTGCCAATCCTCTTACTCGACTCTGAGTTGAACAAGAACGATGGTAGTCTTTGATCCTTGATAAAGCGCTGAACGATCTTTCGGCGCCGGCAACCGATACTGGCAGGGTGCAGAATATTCGCAAAGCAATGCAGATGTTCGGGAACAGAGTAGCTGTGATGGCATTCAACAAGTCGAACGGTTGCTATGTGTAATCACGTTATATTTTGGTAGCATAATCTCGTCAATTATTTCAAGTTAAAAACATGTACACTGGATTGTCATAAATATTCAAAATAACTTGTTTTATGAAGTATCTAAAATGCGAAAAGTGTTCACTTGTTCAGAACGTATATGTATGTTTTAAACTCAAAATAATTGACAAGATTACCAGAATGTAATGTTATTTCACATAGCAAACTTTTCTTGAAAGGGGCCACGCATTAGTTGCCGAAACATAAAAAAATAAAATAAAAGTGTGAAATTGACTGGGGAAACGAATTTAAAAAATTATTTATATAATAACATACTCAGTTAAAAATCAAAAATTTCTAGTCTATAAAAAGTATTATTGCTATCTCTACATTTAATTCTTTATCAACGTAAGGATAAATTGCTTTAAAGAATAACTACGTTTCAAAATTGGTCTTCATTTAAAATACAACTATCTAAATTTAATCTAATCATCACTATAATTATTAATTACCTTATAAATCAGTAGCATAAAATGTTCCATTTTAATAAGAGCTCAATAATATACACTTTTGTATCACCATATTATATTTATTCTTCGTAATCGTGATCATAACATTCGATATGGTGACACCAAAAAAAAGTCTGTGACGGAACTCTGGCAGAAGTATTATTTACTATATTACATTTTTTCAAGCAGGAAATTTCTTGGAATTACCCTCGAGCCCGGGCCCCTCTGAAAACTCCAGGCCCGGGGGAAAAAGTACCCGTTCCCCCCACCCCCCTCTCGTCGGGGGCCTGAGTGTCGCCACAACGTACAAGAACTTCAAGTTGCCGCAATTGCAAAGAAGGCGAAACAGCCAATGTAATGGAAGAAAATAAAAATTTTGAAATAACGAAATTGTCCAATTTTAGATTTGCATTCGATTACCAATCGATTGTTGCGTCTATAGACCCATCTTTTCTTTGTTATCTAAATTCGCTCAGCTATAAGTCCTTAGCAAGAAATAATTTTCCCATAGTGTTTTAATATGCAGAAAATTGGCTAGCAAATTAAAAAAAAATATTTTTTAACTATTAAATTTTTGATAAATTTTTATACAAAAAACATGTTACGTGGCCTGTTCAAATCGGGGTATAAGCTTGCAGTTGTACTGACCTCTTTTTAAAAGACATTCTACACTTTTGAGATACACTGAAATAGCTCTAATTCTAATTGTGTTTGTTAATATGATTTTTTGTCCTAGTGAAATATTCCGTCTGCTTCTTCTATTCAAGTCTACTTCGAATTGCATCTAGTAACAACAAATTACAATTGAAACCAAAATGTCTTCTATAAGAAGGGGGTGAGTGGTTGGTATCGAAATTAGTTTCGTTAGGTTTTAATTTATGCTAAATTCCCTAAAACCAAATCCGATGCGTGCATAAAGTTTGAGGTAGGTTTTTAATTAAATGATGCATCCCATTGTAAAATTCTTGACAAGTTTCTGCCATTTATTTATTTTATTTTTTTTTTACAGATTATTGTTCTTTATAGTTGTTGAGTCCAACTAGGTATTCAATTAAAATAAGTCATTTGCTCTCCTATATATCATACCTGCATAGAACTTACCGATTTTGTGAAATTTGTTTTTATTATAAACACTTTAAGGGTTTTCAACTCTTGTTATTTTTTATAATTTTCTGTGAAAATAAGTAGGCTTTGATTGAAAAGAAATATGTATATAAAGGGAATAGTTTGGAAAATAAAATGAAAAAAAAAAATTGTAATTTTTAAGCAACGAGTTTCATTAGTGGACATTGAGGATACAGGATTTTCGCCCGCAACAGATTTGTAGCCGCATACAGGATTCTCCCCGCAACTTTTCATAACCGCAGCATTAATAGTTTTAGGCGTATTTCTGTGGAAGTCGATTATAAAAATTTCCCATAGAAACAAAGTTATGGTAGAAAATGTAACTGCCCGACGAGAGTTTGATGCGCACAGGTAGCTGCCCTTCGTTCGCACTTGAAAGTTTAAACTCGTTTTTCTCGAAGCTACTTTTTCCGGCACGGTCTACATGATAACTCATACAGTTTTTAATATTTTTTGATGCGGTTTCTTTTATTATTCGAAAGTGTTTGCTCTATAGCCTGTCTAGCCGGATTTTTGATATTTTTATTAAAATTTTTTATAAAAATAATTAAAGTGTGACATTTATGACGTAAAACGCATACTTTTTCTTAAAATACCGTTAATTTTTCGATTTTCAAAAACCCGCTTCGACTACTATAACTAAAACTTCATTTTACAAGATTTGCTTTACTTTTTACAGATCCATCAACATTTCAAGGAGAAATGATGCAGATCGTGGAGCAACTTTTTTTCATTGTATTTTGGGGCACATGATTTTTTATGTACTAATTTTTGTATAGAAAACTTATAATAAATTTTTTTTTAAAGTTTAAGTATCAATAAACAATGCATCAAGTTTTTTTATATTTATTTCTATTGCCATCGCTTCTAAAAGCAGTTTTTATTTTAGCGCATTTTTGGAGCTGTTGGACGTATGTAATCCCTCAAAAATGAATATTTGCTTGTGCAATGATTGCAATGAAACTTCGTCAATTTACTGCTTAGAATTGCTGGAAGAATATAGGCATAGTATGTTAGATTAGGTTAGCCAGGTTGCTTGACTAAGACAAGACACTCGGTTGCCCATTGTGATCCCTGCACTTGATTTCTATCCCCTAAGGTAACCAGTCCCTCCAGTGGGACATTTTCTTAATTTGCCAGATCTTCAAAGAAATAATCGGATGTTGTCCTTTTAAAATTCAGTTTTTGTCAGAGGGTTTTGGAGACCCTGCAGTAAGTAGTCAGAGACCACCTTATATTGGTATAGGCGCAGTAAAATTTATTTAAAATAAGGGGATGTGGCACCACCCATATAAGCCAATTTCTTAAAATTACATATTTTCAGAACCATTCGTGACTGAATACTAAATTTAGTGTAAGGACATAATATATTAATACCTGAACAATTCAGAAAAGTGGGTGAAGTTCGCGGTTACGCAGCGCGGGAGTAGAAAAACGCGCACAGACCTGCAGCAGTCTGCTCCAGTCACTTCATACAGGAACACATAACGCAGCGCGAACCGTGCGTGCGTACGCGAACCGTGCGTACGCGAACCGTGCGTGCGCGCTTCCACTAAAATCGCAATATCTCGAGAACTATTATAGACACCATAAAATTTTTTTTTCAAAATAAAGGTTAAATCATAAGGAATCGTTACGTGTATAACAGAAAATCTAAAAAACTGGCCAAATCAACTAAAAATTGATTCAAAAAATTTTTTTGACTTTTTTTTGGTCACAATTTCGAAATGTTTTTTTTAACATAATACTAATTTAAACTACTTATTTGTTTCTATATTGTCTGGAAATTGCATTGAAATCCATCCAACGGTTCAAGAAATATTGATTTTTGAAAAAAACACGGTCCCGATTTTCAACATGGCGTAGATGACTCAATTTTGAAAATTTTTCAAAATCCTTTTAGGCTCGAATGTATCTTACCTAGAACTAATATTTCCCAAAGTTTCAAAGAAATCGAAAGACCACTTGCAAATCTCATATTTTCTGACGGAGTCTTACCCATTATTAAACCATTAAATTTCAAGAAGTGTTCCATTATATGTTTTAACTAAACAAAATAACCCATTCAATAAAATTAGTATTTCTGCGGCAGCGACGCGCAGCGTAACAACCAGTTTTTTTTTTTAATAAAAACGTATTGCATTAATCATAATCTAAGTTTCAGACTTTGTACAAGATTTATAAAAAATCAAAAAATGTTTTTTTTTACAAAACTCGAGTACACAATTTTATAGCCCACTAAATTTTACTACAATAAAGTGCAAATTTCAAGTAGCTGCAAATTATCATTGATTTTTGAGCATTTTTTTCGTACAATCTTTATATGAAGGAAATACGCCACACCTCTGCGAAAAAAATTGTCAAAAATCAATCCGAATTTTGAACCATTGCAAACATGCAGTTTTTACATTACAATTGAATGAGCTATAAGACCGAATGCCCAAAATTTCTCCGAAAGTTTCCATTAAAAAATTTTAAATTTAGTGGCAATTTGCTAAATTTTTTTTAGATTTAAGTTTGAAATTTGTGTTTATATGGTTTTTGTAGGCGAATTAAATATATTTTCATCAAAACCAAAACAAAAAAAGGTTCTCAACCATCTGAGCGATCCTTCTGGCATAAAAATGTGAAATACAGATGACGCCCCAAGCAGTAAGAACGCGTTGTTCCTAAGCCACGACAGGTGGGCATTCCCACTATTTAGGTCTGGTAGCGGCAGGCTAATCAAATACCCTGTCAGAAATCAAAATAGATTATCGAAACCAACGCAAGACTGAGTCTTGTCGAGGTCCTATGTTCCCGAGAGGAGTGAACAGGGGGGAAAAAATGTGGCGTAAATTTTAATTTGATGCTAATTTTATATATCTAAGATATTCCTATTCATTTAATCTGAAAAAAGATATCTAAAATAAATAAAGGGCATTTCAAAAGTGACACCTAGATGTCAGTAGTGAATAATTCATGGGTGGAAACTGTTTTACCATTGATATTTGTAAAGTAGACAGATGCACAATTTTACGCGATAGAATGACGAGTTAAAATTATTGAAACTTATTATGAAAATGAAATGGTCGATCGTTAATAGCAACATATCGCAAAATTCGAGATTTTGTTTTTGTGAATCAATCTTCCAAATGAGTCGACAGTTCAAAGGTTGGTGAAAAATTTTCAAGAAACTGGTTGCGTCGAAGATAGAAAAAACAACATTTGGCATCTGGGCGTGTATTTTGAAAGACCATTTTCGAAAAGGTTCATATATATTTGCTTCACAATTTGTTTTAATTTGCAGTTATCAATTATCGTTGTGCATTTTTTGCCCGGTTTTTTATGAATCTGTTAATTGAATATTTCCTAATCACGAGTCGCATAAATTTTCACTTTGAGGAAATAGTCGCGACGAAATAAAAGTCGAATAACTTTTGAATTGCTAATACGTACTCTTTTTCACGCCATTGATAATTTCAAAGCAATTGAAATTAAGAAAAAAAAAAAAAATCTTATCAACAATTAAACCGAACGCCTTTGAATCTTACGTTACCTTGGAACTTTTGTTAGCAGCTGAAATTAGCAGTATATCAGTAATACTCGTATTTAAGTGGAGTACAACAAATACAAGCAATTCATATTTCAAGTTTCTATTGTACGTATGTATGTATGCATGTGTATATATTTGCTTTATACGAAAAACGTACCAACATGCCAACCATAATCTCCCTTAATTTATTTTCTAATTTGCACCGAAATGGTATCAGCTGTCATTTCAAGCTTCAAAATTGTGCTGATTATAAGGCACATAGGCGTGTGTATGTGAATGTGTATATAAGATGCTATTGCCTCACACTTTGTGTACATACGACTCACGATAATCGTCAGAACGCTAAACAACAGTGTCAACTGTGAAATGAAATGAATTTTAATGTTACTCATACGCACCGTTGGCGCCAATGTTATACGAATTTGTATGCGTACGTTTACATTTGCATTGTATATATGTGTGTATGTACGTATGTAAGTGCGTATTGTATGCGTGTGTACAATATTTTTTTTTTTCTTCAAATTTAAATCAATCAAAAGTAATTAATAAAATCTTTTCATATTTAAGTGCACTTGAAATGTACCAAAAAAAAAACCAAAGAAAAAAATTGAGATATTAAAAAAATTTTGTGCCAGAAGTAGTGATTACACTTATCAGCTTGATAAGAAACTATTCACCGAATAAAACGAATAAAAGTCAATAAAGCGTTGCACGAACAAAAAATGATGTAATCAGTTCGTTTTTTGGCATGACTGACTATTTTTATTTTTTTTTTAAAACTAAAAAAAGAAACATTTTTTATTATACAAAAAAAAAAAAAGAAGAAATTTCAGCAACTTTTTAGCAAGAACTAACTACAAACTATGTGGAGAGATAATTTTTGCAGTAAACGCTATCGTCACGCAACTGTAGTCAGTGGAAGGCATTGAGCGCAAATCGTACGAGGACGGGCGCTATGCCTATGTGAAGTAGTTCTGCGTTGGCCCATAGATATTCCGATTTACTACATGTCACCGATAAAAAGGTACACGTATGTATGTATTCACTCTGAGCTATTGCCGATTTCTTATTTGCTTTATTTTCGCAAAATAAATATTAACATTTTTTGTCAAATTTAAACACGTGTTTCGTCTTTGATAAGAATGTTGGCGCCAAAAACAAAAAATAAAAAAAAGTACATATGTAATTTAGGTATGAAAGTGTATTCTACGCGATTGTAAGAATGTACATACATACTATATGCATGTAGTGTTGCTTGAGATTTTTGATATGAATGATAGGTGCTTGGAGTATTGTATAAATTTATTAATAAGTGGCAATGAGTCAATAGCTATTGCAACAAAGTGCCAGCAACAAGGCTTTTGCAATATATCTGTGCATGCCCACTTAGTGAAAATAATCAAGACGCTATCGCGATTTATATATAGTACATACATATATAAATAAAAAGGAAGGTAGAAATCTTCAAATATATCGCAGCAAATACATACAGCCGCTGAAAGATACTTAAGAACGTTGCCCAATTCTCTACATTTAAGATTTTTTTTCAATAAAATCACTTAAATGTTTGCTTAGTAGGCTTAGATAGGTCTTTTTGTCTACGAAAAACATAAATTTATTTACACATGTACAAAAGTTAAGACAATTCGAAAGCCTTTGGAAAAAAATACTTAACCCTCAAATACCAAGTTTTTGTATTGTGCTTAAAAAATCAATTTAGACTAACTCTTGGGCAAAATGAACGAATATGAAGTCCGCTCCTTTATTAGCCTCATACTTTGCCGCTTTTTGGCGGGATAGGGCATTTACGCTTCAATTTTTCAAATGAATAATTTTTTGGGATTGCATATTAATTTTTATTTTATTCTTTATTTTTGCTTGTGGTATTAAAGAAAACCAATTTTTGTACTTGAACTACGTAAATGAATGTTACATTTTGAACAAAATGGAGAATTTTCAAGAATGACGTTACCTCCAGCGCCTCAGTAAACTGCGAAAGCATACGAGAAGCCAGACGAATTGCATATAGCGAAAAGTTTTTTCCCCTTTTTTTGTGTATGACCGAGCTTCTCCTCCTATTTGTGGCGTGCGTCTTGATGTTGTCCCTCAAATGGAGGAGCCTACAGTTTCATGCCGACTCCGAACGGCAGATATTTTGTTAAGAGGAGCTTTTTCATGGCAGAAATACACTCGGAGGTTTGCTATTTCCAGCCGAGGGGCGAACGCTATTAGAAAAAACTTTTTCTTCATTTTGGTGTTTCACCGATATTCGAACCGTCTCTCTGAGTTCCGAATGGTAGTCATGCACCATGCACGGCGGCCGCCGTTAGCTGGCATATATTGGCGGGTCGGATTGCCTTGCATTTTTGTCGAACACATTTGCTCATCAACACACAGCCATTGCAGCATGGGAACAGCTTGAAATCTTTCATTAAAGCACCCGAAGAGTGGTCTCACTTTGAATAATTCATCATAACCAGGCTAAGCTTTGGCAATGGCGGACGATCTTTGGAAACGTTAAAATGTAGTCGGTTACGAAGTTCATCACACCTATTTCAAGTCATCGTATTCTCTATTATTTCAATCAATACGAACGAGCATTTGGGGAACTATTACGAACCGCGTTTCGACATCTTTTTGAGGAGCATATAAATTCATTTGCCCAGCCAAAAACAAAACACGAAAAAACATATATGAAGTTTTCAAACAAGTGAGGGAATACTAAGCTAACCGCACATTTAGACACTAGTGTGTGAAAAAATATTTTAAGCAATCAAAAGGCGTCTTCAATACTTTGAATTCGGCTAGAATCTCCTTGAGGCCTTGGAAAACGAGTTCATTAGCATCCCGAGGCAAATGCTTCTTCTTCCAAGTAATTGATTTCAGAGTGGGTGAATTCATTTGAAAAACCCCACTCGTTGGAACAGCAGGTCTGCCATACTCAAGTCCAAGCTCAAGGTAAGGTTCACGCCCGCGTTTGCTTGACTGAGATCAAAGAGCAACAGAAGCACCGGAGGAGTTGAAAATCCTTTTTGTTTTTTTACTGCTTTACAGCGCAATTCAAAGGCGCTCTACAACGTTCAGTAGGCATGGATTCCCATGCTGCCTTGGCCTTTTCAAATAACTAATCCAAATTTCTGATATTCTGCTTACTGGGAGTGCATTTTTTACGTCGTTCCAAAGATGTTCTACTGGACTTAAGTCGGCACTCGAGAATGCTCAATCCAGAGCAGTGATCAAATTGTCTTCAAAAAACTTATTTGGCCACACGAAAAGTGTGTTTCGGATCATGAAATTCCCAAATCATCGAAAATTGAAAATTCCAAATTTCACCCACCCAAGGCATCATTACATTTTGAAGTATTTGAACGTTCTTATAATTTAATATTTCAATTTCATATTTATTAGGTAGTTAGACTTTTAAAATAACAAACTTTCGTATTGAAATGATAGATTTTCGAATTAATTTGTGAAACCGGGCAATAAGAAGTAAACTGAAAAAAATTAAGAGAAAAAACTAATAATTTTGAGATAAATTGAATGTTTAAGAGCGACTACCGTTGCCGAATGGGTTGGTGAGTGACTACCTTTCGAAAGTGCGTTGGTGCGAATCTCTATGCAGGAAACAACAAAATGATATACAAAATTTTCTAATATCGTTCGCCCCTCGGCATGCAATGACAAGCATCCGAGTGTATTTCTGTATTAAAAAAGCTTTTCATGAAAAACTACTTTCCGTTCAGATTTGGCTTAAAACTGCAGCCGCTATATTTATGGAACGGCATCAAGGCGCATACTACAAATAGGGGAAGGAGCTCGGCCAAAACCCCCCAAAAAGGGTGTAATTTATTTATTTATCTATTTTTTAATGTTGAAAATGTTGATATGGCGTATTTTACAATGAAAAATTGATGGTAATTTAAAATTTTTTTTTTAATATTTTTATATTTTTTAGGGAAAAAATTACTTTACAACTACTATTACTTGCAACATGTTTTTGTGAAAAATTTTGTTGTTGTTATTTATGAAAAAACACTCTCCTCAAAATTTTGTCCTGTTTTTACATTGTTTTAGGACAAAATTTACTTTTTAAATTTCTTTTGTTCAAAATTTTCGTGAACATTTTTTTGTAATTATTTTATAAATTCCTCCCTTATTTTTTCTTATTTTTCATTAAAAGCTGAAATTATGCTCAGTAATCCCTGAAAGTTATATTTAAATACGTACAGCGAACCAGTGGAAAATACCTTAAATCGATTAGATTTTTAGAAATTTCTATAATGCCTAAGACCTTAAGTGAATTGTTGAGAACTCAGCGAAAACAAAATCTATCAGCAGCCCTAGCCAAATCGGTTAGAGCGTAATTGACATTTAGAAGTGCCTGGGTTCGAAACTCCGGACATAGGTTAGGGTAAGTTATGGTGGTAGTCGGTCCGTACGACCAACTCACTTAGACCTTACAGGTCCGTTGTGATACCACTGTGCGACACGGGAACCTTGTTTATTTATCTTCATGAAACAATTTTGAGGCTCTTATGAAGCGCAGAATTGGTATAATCCCCACGCCAGACTGTTCTGTGAGAGAATTGAAAGAAGATAATTACCAAGACAACCTGCTCCGATTTTAGCTAAGACTGGACTATTGCAAAGGAAGTGCTCAACTGTTTCTTCCTCTTCCTCACCTCTACAACTTCTACAATATACATAGAATACAACTCTTAGTCTCAAGGAATGCCTGGAGGTTATCTGTATAAAACCCCAAAAATAGCGTAAGTGCCAATATATAAACATATACATGTCGATATGTCAATATGTAGGTATATACATATATCGACAAAGCAATGTGAAAATGATATCGCTGAAAAATCAAATTTTTCGTCTGAATTCTATGTCCGATTAGTTTTGTTGCTTAAGATCCAAACTGAGAGGCCATAACGAAGCGGATGGTTGTTTGCCTTCATGGCATATTTCACGGTTTTAAATTTCCTGGATGGCCAATTTTATGTAGGCAGAAATCGAAGTCATAGCTGAAGATATGGCTATGGAATCAAGGGTATAGAAAAAGAGCTTGAATAATTATGTTTTTTATTTGTCGTGGTTTGCTCTGAAGATTGTGAACGCTCTGAAAGATCGATGCGGAATTATTAGAAATGATGCTGACGTATATCACTCCAACTATTTATAAGAAAGAGCTAAAACCTCAGAAGGTGGTCTTGGAAAATTGGTTTGACAAGATGCGTTACCCAAAAGCCAGCCAAGTCAGCCAACTTAACGAAATGGTATTCCATGAATAATAGAGGTATGCTTGCCTTAATATACTAAAAAAAAATCAACTTTTCTTATAAATTGAAAATAAGACCAATTTTTTGGACCAATCACCTTTATAAGAGGAAAAGAAGCACAATTTGACACCGGAAAGAAAAATTTTACAAATTATTACCGGCGCTGATATGTCGTTACTAAGTGTACGCCTTTTTTTACTTTCCTCACAAAAATGCTTTTCATCAGCTCTATTTACATTCCCCATAAGAGTTAGAGCAAATAATAACATACCCATGTTCGTAGATGCAGATGTATCAGAGCTTTCCAACCAGCATGACGCGAAAAAAAGAGTAACGTACAGATGTACAAGTACATTTGTTCACAAATATTTGCATTCAATATACAAAAGTATACATGCGCACGTGTACCTATATGCAAATACATATGTACTATATGCACAGCTGCAAGCAAAATAATAGTAGTATCGTCAGAGTAAAACTGTAACCGCAAAAATAAATCAAACAACTAGTGTTTGTAAAATTTTATTTTTCTTGTATTACAATTATTTGATAACACTGTGCGACAGATTGAAAGTCAAGGTGTAGGCGGTGGGAAATTCGTTTGCAGAATGATAGCGTCGGGCTTATTAACACTTCCAAAGAGAGGTAAGTACTTTTTCTGGTACTCAGGGTTGTTTCCAAATTTTTTAGAAATAAGGTTTAATAGATTCTCTGTCCAATGAACCTTAACACATGGACTGAAATGTCCCAGGCCTAACGAGACCTAAAGAAAACACGTTTTTTTTGTTCCAGATTAGCTTTATTCATCAAATAATTTCCTTAAAGAAAACCGCAATAATTCCAGCGCCGCTCTAACATTTCAATACCACATTTGTAGAACGATGTATATTTTGCCTCAAAATAGGCCTCAATTTCAGTGATACCATCTGCATTCGAGCAAAATTTCTTACTGGCGAGCATTTTTTTCAGGTCTGCGAACAGCCAGTATTCGCTGGAAGCCAACTCTGGCGAATACGATGGATGTGGGAGCAATTCCAAGTTCCATTCATGTAGTTTTGCTATTCAATTCATTTATCAATACGTTCTTGTTTTTGGTCAATAATGAGCAAACGCCGCACCCACTTTGAACAGAGCTTTTTTATAGTCAAATGCTCATGCAATATAGTTGAGTTTATATTCGTTCTCTTGATATCTTTATGATGCCAGCCAACTCACGCAACTTCACTCTTTGATCATTCAAAATGATTTTAGGGATTTTTTTGATGTTTTCTGGTGTTATCCGGTCATTTGGGCGTCCATCATCGGTGTCTCTAAGACCATGTTTAAAGTCAGTAAACCATCGGTCTATTGTTGTTTCTGATGGAGCAGAGCCCCCATAAGACTTTTTAAGCCATTGCTTTGGTGGAACCGTATTTATTCCATCAAAAATTGTGTGTGTAAAATTAAACAACGAAATTCTTTTTGATCCATTGCTTTGAAAATAACAGAAGTAGCGTCACTCTTAGCACAATAACTCACGAAATAAAGAATATAATATCATGATCAGCTGTTAAGACTAGAACTAACTGAAAAAGAGCTGAATGCAACAAAACTAGTGCCATCTATGTGTTAGGCCCGGGACTTTTCAGCGTATATGAGCAATTTTATTTATATTTGATCTAAAAGTTTCCTGGATTTGGTGAGCTATTGTCCTTTTTTTGTGTGGAACTTAGTGGCATATACCCTATGATCAAAAAGTACCGGGAAGGTGATGTTGACTGTTTTCTTCGACTGCCAAGGCGTCGAAGGCACCATGAGTACCTTCCATCGGGCCAGACAGTCAATAAAGAATATTATTTATTCGTTTTGAAGCGTTTGAGAGATGCTGTACGTCGCAAATGGCCGGAAATGTGGGCAAGCAATTCTTAGATTTTGCATGATGATAACACGCCATCGCACCGAGCCCAAATTTTACTGGATTATTTGACCACACACCAAGTAATTACCACCGTTCAAGCACCGTATTCACCTGATTTGGCCCCGTGCGACTTTTTTTGTTTCCCAAGTTGAAGTTACTTCTTCGTGGAAGGAGATTTCAGTCGATAGAGGAAATGAAAGAGAATGCGACGATGGAGCTGAAGGCCATCCCTTCGTCGGCCTACCAGGGGTGCATGGAGGACTGGCTTAAACGTTGGCACATGGGTGCTGCTTCAGACGGGTCATATTTTGAAGGAGATAAAATGAATTTGTCTAAAAATTAACTCTGTTTTATTTTATTTAAACATTCGCGATACCTTCTGATCATAGGGTACTAAATAAATTATAAACGTAAAAAAATGTTATTTTTCGTTTTTCAATTTTGCGTTTTTTTGCAAATAAAAGACGAAAATCTAAGCTTATTCATAGTATATAAATCACTTTATTGTAATATTTTTTAATAATCTTCATGGAAATAAGTTGGAGAAAAAGCTTTGCTACACATTTTGTGTGTATTTATTTGGCAGAATATTCGGGCATATGAAATAAAATTTTGCAAAACATTTTTTCGTTCAACATTTTAAATCGTTATTGTCATTCATTGTTTAAAAAACCATATAGAATAAATCCAAATTTCAAAGTTTTTAGGGTCAAAAAAAATCGATTTTGGTTTATTTGAGAAAATGAATGTACATAATCTCAAGAATGTTGTGTCCAAATTTTAAGTCAATCGGTGCAAAACTCACAAAGTTAGAGCATTATAACCGTTGGCCGCTCCGACTCGGCTACCTGCTATGGTCGAACTTTAAATCGATTTTCTGGAAAACGACGTTTTTCAAGTCGGTGGACACTTTTTCTCTGAATCTACTCGACCGATCTTCCTGAAATTTTGTACACACTTTCTCTACATAATTACCGAGGTAACCCTGGGAGGTTTTTTTTTTAATTTTTATTTATTTTACAATAAACAATATTATGCGATTTATCGTCTAAAAATCGCACTTCTACTTCAAATGTTAAAAAAAATTGAAAAAAAATTTTTTTTTAAATAAAAACTCGACAGGGTTACCTCGGACAATTGATTACCTAATGAAAACTCTTTGATTTTTTGATTTCAGATGATCCAATGCTGAGAAAAACTGTCCACGGCAAATTGGCTCAACGGCTCAATTTTGTATATTTTCTTGTGAAAATTTTTGAAAATATTTTTGAAATATGAGTTTACAGTATACTAATTGGATAAATAAATTTACATGAATCATCTTTCCAAAAAAAATTCATAAATAAGTGCATATTTTTAGTGAAATTAACCCTACCCCCCCCCCCCTTAAAAAAAACAAAAAAACTTGAAAAAATTCACAAACTTCTTATAGCAATTTTTAATCAAAAAGTGTCGATTATTTGCGTAAATGTAAAAATAAAAAAATACACTCATATTCATAGTGTTTGTTGTCTTTATTAACTTGACGTATACACTTTTTGTAACTTCTACGTATTCTTCAAAATGTGTTCGGTGAAATGTGAGCTTGCGGAGACAATTGTGCGCAAAAAGCGAGCAAATAGTCATTTGTCGGACAACGGCATAGCAGAAACTTTGAATTGTCTGAAAAGTGTGGTAACTTATGTGTTAAAAAAGTTTAGTAAAAACCAAGAAAGTGCGCAAAATTGAATGTTGATGATTATACAATACAACAAATTTTACCACCCAATCGAAATGATAAACAAAATAAGAGTGTTAAAGCACGTGCGTAAACATTATACAGCCAAGACATCCATAAATATGACTGGGTGGTTATGGACGATGAAATGCACGTCAAAGTAGATTTTAAATAGATTTAGGACGCTGAGTTTTATATTGCAACGTGTAAATAGAGGAGGAGCTTCAGGTACTTTTAAGCTAAAAAGTTGGAGAAGTTCACTATAAAATATTTAGTTTGGCAAGTCATCTGTAGCCAGTGTAAAAATGAAAAGCAAAACGTTTCAGACCGTGGTAATGCTCTAAAACTAAAGAAATTTATGTAATGGGGTGTTTGCTAAAACGTTTGCTGCCATTTATAGAAGAACATAAGGGCCGAGTTCTGTTCTTGTCCGATCAAGCCTCAAATCGTTATAGCCGGCTTGCCATGAACTGGTATGAAAATCACGCGGTAAATATTGTTTAAAAGGACCAAAACCCACCAAAATGTTCAAAATTGCTACCCATTGAAAAATATTGGGTAATTGTTAAAAGAAAAGTGCTAAAAAGAAAAAAAAGAAGAAAAACTGAGCAGCAGCTTACAACAAATTGGTAGAGAGCAGCAGTTACCGTACCAAAAAGAAAAGTCCATGGCCTAATGAAGGGAGTCAAATCTAAACTGCGCCACTTTGTTTACAACAAAGAGAATCGATATGAGTTTAACATAGTACGCTTAATAAAAAAGAAAATAAAATAAAAATTGTTTTGATAGTTTATTTAAATTTGATGTTATAACGATTTTCGCTTCACCAATATTTTTGTGTCCATTCTTTAGAGTATTTAGATTTATTTTCGGTATGCAGTTTTTAGCTTTATAAACTTTTTTGAAATTGCCGAAAAATCCCATTAATTTTTTACAATAGTTTTCTCTTACGCCGTTGGTGCATATGGCACACGCAGAAAAAATCTTCAATACCGCAAAGAAAAAAAATTATAAAAAAATTTTTAGTCACTTCAAACTTGCACTTTATTATACTAAAATTTAATAAGCTTTAAAACTGCATAACGAAAATCTTTCTCGAAATTCTATATATAAATAAAATAAAATAAGAAAATTAGCAATTAATAATACTAAATTAAATAAATAAATAAAAAAAATAATAATTAATAATAGATTAGATTAGATTTGTGGGGGTTGTACAAGTCCAAGCACTCAGTCAGGAGACCATTGTGCTACACCCGGATATATTTCAGTAGAAAGAATAGAGAGATAGGAAAGATAAAAAGTGGATGGTAAGACGAAAAAATTAGTTTGAGGTCACTCCTCCACAAATCTCTTGGATTCACTGATGAATCTTTATCCATACTCAATACATCGCAACCCAATACCCTAAGTCTGATTCTGGAAAATGCAGGACAGCTACAGAGAAAATGCTCTGCAGTGTCGTCATTCTCGAGACAGGATAGGCATATCGGGCTGTCCACGACCCCCATGGCAGCCATATGCTGACCACAGACGTTGTTCCCTGTGATTACACGCACCAGTACTCTCAGGTCCTTTCTGAGTTTTAGGAGAAAGGTCGCTATTTTCCTGTTTGGTTCTCTCACAAAGTACTTGGCTACCCAGACCAACGTCCTCTATTGGTAGACCTCATGAAGTCCTCAATCCCTAGTTGAATCGATGCGGAATTGACACCTATGTGGAAAGGGTTCAGGGCCTAGTGGCATACTTGCCGAACCTTCATTTGCCAATTTATCAGCTGGATCCGTCGGTGTAGAAAGTGCGCTGATATCCCGTTAATAGGTTCTCTGGACTTAAGCAATGGTATCTATCTAGGATCAAAATGTCATACTTCCTACCGAAGCTAACGACAGCCACCCGATTGACCACTGACATCGAGAACAGTGTGCACCGCTCTGACAACTGGTGGTATACCTGACAGTGGCCAGTGCTTACTTCATTTCCCCAGACTCCGTTTAACTTAATTAATAATACTAAAATAAATAAATAAATATAATTAAAAATAAATATCGATTTTTACACATAATTTTCAGACAAAGTTTTTTTTAATTTTTAGTTTTTAATTTCACTAAATGCATCGAGTTTGCGAAATTCGATCCAAAATTTCAAATTTCAGCACTTAATAAAAATTAGCTTCGTCAAAGAGAAGCTGTGCAGTCCCCATTTTTTTTCATATTACTTAAAAAAATTAAATTCTACAGCTTGTGACATGGGCAATAATACACTTTTTCAGAATTTTAATATATTTTATTTTAGTAAATATTTTTATTGTTTTATATTTTTGTTTTATATATTTTATTTTATTTTCTCGCTGAAAAAATTCCCAAATTTTTTCTTTCTTTTCTTCCCGCCGCCACCACTCTTGTGTCTCTTGACTCCCAACATAGTGGCAGTTTTCTAAAAAAAAAAAAATATGCCACCTTCACGTCTCCGTCGACGAATAAATTTTCCCAAATCCACACCACCCAGAGCGCATCCAAATCAAAATACAAAATTCTTAATGCTAATTTATTTATTTTAATTGCAAATATACTTATACTAAATTCCAAGTTGATGGTGATCTTACGAAAAAACTGTAACCATCAACCAGTAGAAATAAAAAGGAAAAACAGCGCGACATTCATTGCTGAGCAATTTTTTTGACCGCAACTGCACATACCACAATTCCCCACAGAAGGCGGAAACGATCAGATAAGGCCTGTGCCTGACTTCAATCGCCGCACACACAAGTGATGATTATTTCACTTTCATTATCGCTGATTAATAAATAAATAAAAAGAATTATATGAGCTGTTTGAAGTAGGCAGATACTTCAGAATTCGTTATTTATTTATGGCATAAAATTTCGCACACTTAAACCAAAGCAAAGTATCTGATGCGTTAATTTATTAAATAATTTAAGTTTGCGAAAATTTTGCTTATGGGTTTTGATAAACCGATATCGATGGCGCCATTATTAAGGTACATATAAACATACGCTTTGATCAAAAAGAAATACCCACATTTTTTGCCTGATAAAAAGTTTTATAAATTCTAGATAATTTTGGTTTAATAAATCGTGCCACGCGCTGCTATTTAATCCATTAAAGAGCGTTTTTCAATTTGAATTAAATTTAAGAAATTTTGTTATTTGTTCTGCCGCCGACTAATTACCACTTTAGGCATTTGTGTATTTACATAAACGACTGCCGCCAATACCGGCTGGGCTATGTTATTTTCACAAACATTTTTAGTTATTTGTATTCTGATAGCTTGTGTGTTTCATGCCCCGTTTTGTCCTTGAGTTATTGAAAATATGCGCCACAAGCCTTTGCATAAGATTTCACTCAGAAATGAACTTTTAAAATTATGAATGCCATGTCACGCATGTCAATGCCACCAATCACGCGTACACATGCACAAACATTGTAGACCTATTTGCAGGGCAGGCCAAATGTTTGGCAACCAACTCAAAAGTGCTTTCTTAACTTTCTGCCTGTGATTTGGCAATAGAACTCTAATGGCGCGGTGTTAATTCAATATTTTAGTGGAAAAACAACATTAGAGTACCACATTTGATCTTTTTTGAAACATTTAATTCATAATAAAACTGGCAGCGTTGTAAAATGATGGACGTGCAATACAGCACTCAACTATGTGAGTTTAGGTATAGAAACGTTGGCATAGGCATGAGCTGGGTCGGTATTAATATCGCCGACAAAATCTGATTGACTTGCAGAACCAATATATAAATATATATATAAAGGGTTTTCCAATAACAGGTGTTATTTTGAATAGCCCGCTATTTCGGTAGATGCAATTTTTGAAGCTGTCATTTTTGGATATTTGACAAGTAGTAACTACGCCATTTATAAAAGTGGAACGATACACGCTTAAACAAAGCATTGAAATTATTAAAATTCACTATAAAAATGGCGAAAACTTAGCAGAGACGGTTTGTAAGACATTTTTTGGTCATTGTGAAGCACCTTGTCGGACTGCAATACAGAAATTGGTGAAAAAATTCGCGCTGTTGGGACAAGTTAGTGATGTGAAGAAAAACCCTTGCACGTCGCTCAAGAACAGCCGAAAATATTGCTGTTGTAGCTGAAAGTGTTGAAGAAAACCCAGGGTTGTCCATTCTTCCAAGTTCTTTAGGCATTCCACAAACGTCATTACACCGTATTTTGCATAAAGATTTGGGTCTTAAGGCTCATAAAGTCCAGTTAACACAAGAATTGAAGCCGGCCGATCATCAACAACGTCGGGTCTTTGCTGATTGGGCCGTTCAAATGCATGAAAATGATCCGGAATTCCATCGAAAAATCATCTTGAGTGATGAGGCCCATTTCCATCTCGGTGGCTTTGTCAACAAGCCAAATTGCCGGATCTGGGGCTAAGAAAATCCTAGAGTTATTGTTGAACAGTTTTATAATAACTCCGAATATCACGCTTTTACGTGATAAAAATTCACTTGTTGGTTTGCCATTGCTTGCCTAGGATCGACCGATGTTTAAAAAAATCTTGCTCTTTCATTTTCGTGTTTCATGCATGTAGATGCGAACCTACGCACTTTCGAATTATAGTCACACATCAATCCTTTCGGCTACGGCGGTCGCTTGGTCAGAACGAAGAACTTTACTACAATTTTCCGCAGGTTTATAACGTGTTGAATGATAATCTGACTTCTCAATAATCTCGTCACAAATTAGAGGTTTTCCCTCTTAAGAACTGCAAAAATCCCGATTTGTCACTACATTTGAGGTTGTGTAACGTGATGAGGTGCTTTTACTTTATTCCATATATGAAAGCATGTGAACATAGGACATACCTCTGTTTTGAAAAATCAGAGCACCAGAAGGGCACAACGGCAATGAAGGCCAGGACATGAAGGCAACGAAGAGGCTGACTGCCTAGTAAAATTAGGCACTCCATTAAAATTCTATTGACCAGAACCTTTCTGCAGGTATTCAAAGCTCACATAAAGATTATTGCCAACAATTTGCATCACAAGGTATTCATATGACGCTGGACGGAAAGTTTAGGACAGAGGCAGCCAAAAAAAAGTATCCTTAAATTGTAATGTATCCTAAAATGTATCCTTTGTTTCACTTCAGAAAACTGGGATTAGTAAAATCAAGCGTACCATTTTTGGAAGCTTGTCGACGAAACGCCGAAGCAGATCCTCTTGGAATGTGCAGCTTTCGCAATATGAAGTGTTGAAAAGTGTTGAAATTTATTAGAAGCCTTAAATTATAGGCTCGGGATTAAGCACAATAAATCTCATTAGGGTAGAAGTGCACTAATGCCCAATAAAAACCAAACCAAAGAAAGAGGATGAAAAATATTACATAAAAACTGTGCCTTTCAGTTGATCATGAAGAACGACTTTGGCCTCAACTTCGTTGTTCACTGCCCTGACAGAGGGAACCGAGAGTCTGATATTGTTTCAAGCAATGACAAGTTCCCAATCTTAGCAGCAGCAATATTCGAACAGCAGAACAAGATTTGGCGCCTGCTGCCAACAACTCGTATTAAGAGCAACTTGCAGACTTTCAGATCGTCCAAGCCAAGATCTATGGTATGTAATGGATATGATGACAAAGCTGGTAAGCATTATGGTCAACGCTCTACTATCTTTCTTTACCAGCGAGGTGCGATTAGGGTCCTTACATTGACAACAACCAAGTCACAGCACTGCATGAAACTGGTTTGAGTCCCGAGATATATTGGTGTTTCGGGAGGTGAGGAAACAGATAAGCGTGTGCGAGGAAAAATTGAGAGACCGGACTTGGTGAATCGAGTTTAAACACACAAGCAACGTGTTTCAGTTGAAGAAGTATTGCATTCACTTTGGCCAACTCTTGTTGAACGAAGAACCTTACCATACCTAATATGGCTCTGGAAAACGAATACACGGTTTCTCACGGGAATGCTTAAGGGGTTACATGAGTTTCGTGGGTTCAAAAAATCGATTTTTTGTGGCTTATTAATTTCTACAACATCTCAAGAATATTATCCTAAATTTTTAAGTCGATCCGAATAATAGTTTCGGAGATACAGCCTTTGGAAGGTGTGCGCTCCAAGCCACACAAAACAAAGCTTGAGCAAATGACGAGATTTTTGGTGAGGCATCTCTTCGACAGTGGATGGTGAAATCTTTGCTAAGCATTTCAGTTGACCTCCGCATCCGCCTAGTGGGTTCGTTGAGAAGAACTCCGTGTAACCTCACGTAACCTTATCTAAACTGCCCTCAGATACCTTTGGACATCATCAGCATTAACACGGGTATTAAAATATTTTAAAGCGCTGGGTAAGGTGTTAATATGCTTTGGAAATATGGCTTGAAAAAAGAATAAATAAATAAACAACAAAAAAAAAATTAAAGAGATCGAAAAAAATATTAAAAAAAACATTAAAAAAAAACATTAAAAAAAATCTAAAAATTAAAATAATTATATATGCACATATATTTCTGAATGATTATCTATTTACCTTAGTTCATAGTCATTTGTCCTAACTAAATTTTGAAGTTGATATCGCAAATGACAACCTTTGGCTTTGACGGGCAATAGTGTTGTTTTTTCGTCATTTTGTCACGTTGCTCAATGTTAAGGCCGATATAACGATTTCACGTAGAATGCTGATTTTCAATAGAGCGAAAGTTCTTGATTTGTTGATGTACATTTTGAACTTCAAATAACCGCTCAAGTACCATAAAAGTTTAATGACCTTAAATCTCAGAGATCTGAAAGATCTGAGTGGCTAGTCAGTATTGGCATTTTGCCGATATCAGTTGCCTTGCGAACAAGAAACTGATTGTTTATCGAGCTATGTGGCATGTGACGCCATCTTATTGGTTTTGTTGATCACTAATTCAGGCATCACAAAATTCTTATCACTGCTCGATAACGCTCGCCATTGTCACGCTTTCAAAGAAAGAAATGCGAATTGATAATCATAATCACCCAAAATTCGCACCAAACTTTAACTGTTTGGTCGTCAGGAGACTGCTTTTCAATTTCCTCCAATAATTAAAGGTGCTCTCTAAAGAAAATTGCAATCTCGCTTATTTAGATTTATTTTCCACGCCTCGTCAAGGCATGAAATTTGGAAATTATTTTGAAAATACAGCTGAACAATTTCGGTGAGATTATTTGAACTGATTACTGCTGCAAGCCCTACACCACCTTTGACTCACACTCCCAACGCTGCATGGAAGATGTCGATCTGATGGGCTGTCAAAAGTTGTAGGGTTGCCCTGTGCTTTCGCTATAAATGACAAATCTCGCATATGGCTAAGTTTTTTTTTTTTGCTATTTTTAATACATTTGCCATGCTGTTACGAGTGAATATTAGGTGCATAGAATATATTATCTCAGTGCCCTAGCGCTCTGGGCACAGAATATTTAAAATAATTCACCGAAATTGAAAAAAGAAATACATTTTTACAAATCATTCTCGATTCTCGGAATACCCACAGAAAATACCATAATTTACATAGAAAATACCGACATATGCAAATATAGAGTAGCTTGTAACGCGATACTTGACATTAGCGACAATAAACATTGAACTACAAATTGCAAATCGATTCCTGGTAAAGAAACCGTGGAAACGAAAAATACTCGAATGCAAATTGTAAACAAATGCGTTGATAGCAAATCTACAATATTGATAATTAATTACGTTACAGTTGTATAGCAAAATCAACAAAAAAGAAACAACACTTCGAACGACAAGCAGCGATAAGAGGCGCCGCTAAGCGATATCAATAAACACAACACATCAATGCGATGGCGTTACAAGGGTGCGGTGCGGTTTGAACAATCCCAATAATTGTTTACTAATTACTAATGCACGCTTTGTATTTGCTTGCATTGCAAATAAACGAGTGCATTTCTGGTTATCAGCACACAAAGTAAGAAAACAGAAAAATATCACCTAGAAGCTTTCAAATGCAGTGGCATTGACAGTATTGCGCGCGAAACGTAGCCGCAAACAGGCAAACGCTAGTGCATTCACACATGCATGCACACGTGCAATACATGCATAATGTTAAGCCAAGTATACATATAGCAAATATAACGCTTTTGAAACGCAGAACTGATGACGAAGGAATATGAAAAGGGATCGAATTCATTCATATAAAAATGCAGTGCAAAAGAAAATATGATAGTAAAAAAATATAAATAATAATATATGTACGAATGTGTTGAGTAAAGAAAAGAATAATAAGAAATTCAATTTCAATGCTCGAGTCAAACTGAGTGGCAAGAAACATTTTTTCTTTGAGTTAAATTTCTTCTTGGCAAAAAGTAAATAACTACGAAATTGTAAAATAAAATTTTATAATAATTTTTTTAAGAAAATTTTATTATAAAACTTTTTGTTTACATTAATTTTATTGTGGAAAAATTTTAACTAAATTTTTTTTCACAAACTTATAAGAAAAGTTATCCTAAATATCGTTTATTCTGTAAAAATTTTACTTGCCGATAAAGAATATTTTTTAAATTCATTCATATTAAAATTTGCAAATTGTTTATTAACTCTCCAATTCAGAAGTCAAACTGAGTGGGGAAAAAATTTTCCCAGTTTTGAGTTAAATTTCTTGTATTTGCTTATTTGATGGAAAAAGATAAATAAATAAGAAATTAAAAAAAGTGTAACTAATTTTTTTTTATAAAATTTTATTATAAAATAGATTTTATTGTGCAAAAATTTTTACTAAATTTTTTTAACAAATTTTTCTGTTAAAATATCTTCTATAAATATATTTTTTAAATTCTTTCAAATAAAAATTAATAAATTGGTTATTAACTATCCAACTCAGAAACCAAGCTGAGTGGGGAAAAAACATTTTTAATTTTTTGTCTTTGCCCACTTGATGGCTTTTTTAAATAAAGTTTTTTATTTATTTGCCCACTTGATGGCTTTTTGAAATAAATAAAAAACTTTATAAATAAAAAACTATATTTCTAAAAGCCATCAGCTTGGCTTCTGAATTGGATAGTTAATAACCAAGTTATTAATTTTTATTTGAAAGAATTTAAAAAATATCTTTATACAAGATATTTTGTCAGAAAAGTTTGTTAAAAAAATTTAGTTAAAATTTTTGCACAATTGCGTACTAATTTTAACTACATTTTTTTTAGAAAATTTTATTATAAAAAAATTATTTATTAAATTTTTACTAAATTTTTCTTAAGAAAATTTTGTTATAAAAAGGTTTTATTGTGTAATTTTTGAATTTTTTCATATAAAAATTAAGAAATTTATTATTAACTCTCCAACACAAAAGCCAAGCTGAGTGGCAGAAAATACTTTATTTTTTTGGAGTTAAATTTCTTGTATTTGCCGATTTGATAGCAAAAAATAAATAAGAAATTTGAAAATAAAATTTTAAACTACATTTTTTTTTAAGAAAATTTTGTTAAAAAACTGCTTATAAATTCTTTCATATAAAAATTAAGAAATTTTCCAACTCGAAAGCCAAGCTGAGTGGGAGAAAATACTTTGTTTTTTTGGAGTTAAATTTTTTGTATATGTGCGCAACGGATTTTGTGCTTCTGGTAGCCAAAAACAATCTTCAATGCAGATCTTTGGGATCAGGACAAGCAATTTCCCATCCGGTCTGAGATAAAACTTAGAATAAATAAGAATAGATAAAACACCCAAGTGAAATTTGCAGACGGAATGGAATGGAACCCGCAAGGTAGCAGACGAACAGGTCAGTTAAGGTGCACATGGAAGAGAACGTTTGAAACGGAGATAAGTGCTACTGAAAAATCATTTTGAGGAAAGATCATTTAAAGGAAAATAAGAAATCAAAAAAATTTAAGCACAATTTTTTAAAGGAAATTAAAAAAATAAAACAGCTTATATTGTGTAAAAATTGTACTCACACTTAGAGACTATAAGCAATAAGCTCATATTGTATTAAGTCTAAAAATGTGCGTCGGAGCAGCGAGGCCATAGAAAGGCTAGCCGCAAACAGTAGGCTGCATATCTACTGGGTACCTGGACACAAAGGCATTATGGGGAACGAAATAGTAGATGAGATAGCAAAAAGTGGTATTAGACTACCTTTTGAACAAAAGAACGACATCCCAAAACCGCTAAATACAATATACAATGAAATGGACGACCACATGAAAAGGCAAGTGGAAGCTAGGTGGACTAACCTGACCACATGCAAAACAGCAAAAGTCATGTGTAGAACTAACGACAAAAAACTGACTCAGTTCGTACTTACGCTCTCGCGAAAGGACTGCAGAACTATCATAGGTATGCTAACAGGTCATAATCTATTGGCTGCACATGCGTACAAAATAGGGATTGCTAACACGGACCAATGCAGGAAATGCAAAGAAGATGTTGAGAAAACTTTAGAACCCCTTCTGTGCGTTTGTCCGGCATTATTAAAAACGCGACTAAAATGCCTGAAAGCCCCACTATTTGAGGGTCTGGAGAACGTCTCAAAAGCGGATCTCCCCGCTTTGCTTAGATTCGCCAAAAGCGCTGACATCCTACATGATGTCTACTTTCGGTATTCGTAGAGGTCGGCCTCCATCTGGTATCGCTAGAGACCAAAAGGTCTATGCGTGGCTTATTGCCAACCAGGCTAACCTAACCTAACCTAGAGACTATAAAATAAAAATAAGTAACATTGATGTACAAAGTATTTGTATTTTAACAGGTTTTTGATTAATGGATATTTGTCTATTAAAAAAATGGTTGTTAGACAAAAATAAATAGCAGCTATTGACAACGATTTTGTTACTCTAAAATCACTTTGGATACAAAACTAATTTTTTTAAACTTCTGTCACTTGTGGATGCCACTGGGAACTGCAGGGTTCGCTAAATTAACGTGGAGTGGTTATACCTATGTGTAAGCAATACTCCTCGTTCCTAATGTTAATTTACAATTCTCCACGTCAACCTATGTATATATTCCGAATAAAGAGTAGAAATCATTCTGATTTACATCTGCTCATCTTCCAAATCTCCATCTCAATTTAATTTTAAGGGGGGAGCCAAAAATATCACTTTTTTTTTCGTTTTAAGCGATTCCTAATATATTTCCGAATATTCACACAAAGTTACAGAACCTAATTCTCAATATTTCCGTAGATACAAAGCCAAAGGTAGGCGAGTGTTAGGTAGTTACGCTGTGACCGGACAGCTATAGTACAAACTTTATTTTCTTTTCTCGACTTTTCATTTTTATGATTTCTTTGAATTGGCGTACATGAATGAAAAAAACTAATGAACCTTTTGAAATGAATCATATTCCTTCAGCATTAAATTCTCTTCTATTTGAACTAACGAAATAGATAAAAAAAATATTTTCAAGATTTTTATACCAAGTTGAAGTGAATTTTTTTTTTATAGAAAGGCATTTTTTTCTTTAAAACCTCCAAAAAGTTGAAATTTTGGAATTTCTCTCAGTTTTCTTAGTTCATGTAGAATAAAAAATCATGATAATTAGAAATCCATTTGAATTTTTTGCTTAAGGGGTTAGGTGGGTTTGAAAATTTAAAAAAATCGATTTTTTTTGTTTTGTCTTATTAAATAGTATAATATGTTTAAAATATTCTCCTAAAATTTCAAATTGATCCGAGTAAAATTCTACGAGATAGACCCTTCAGAAGTTCCGCCCATCAGGCCATGTCAGTGCAGCGTTTCGCACTTTAAACGCGTTTATCTCAAAACACGATTTTTTAAGTCGGTGGACACGATTTCTCGAAAAGTTATGAAGCGATTTTGTTAAAATTTTGCATACATCTTTGGAATAACATTATCAAGTTATTAAACGAAGGATTTTTGTTTTTTTTTTATTACAACTAATTTTTTCGAGCCAACACATGACGAAAATTTGACCAAAAAATGTGTTTTTTTGTTCAAAGTCTGTCAAAAATTCAAATTAAATTTTTCTTTTTTTTCCTTCGTCCAGTAACGAGATTTATCCATGTACTAACGAAATATTTTTGGTTTTTTGATTTTAGATGAACCAATAATGAGTTATGCTGTCCACGGCAAGAGCATTTTTTTATGAGACGTTAAGGGAGATGAGGTAGTAACGGCTGAGTTTTCGGAATTTTTAAATAAAAATTTCACAAAATACTGTTTAAATATGTATCTTTGATATGCTGAATTGTTTAAATAAAATATATGATTGTATATATTAAAAAAAAAAAGTAAAAATACCCTTTTTTTGAACCTCTGTAACCCACCTAACCCCTTAAGATAATAATTACGAGATGTATCTTGTACGCCAATTGGAAACTCCAGCGTTGCAGCGCTCTACTAATTTCTATGTTAATCTTTTTTTTTTCAACTTATTTTAACCAGTAAAAAAATTTTTTATGCTTTTTAAATGTTCATTAAAAGATAGAAAAAACTTTGCAGTGCTAAATTAATTTTTTCCTTAAAAAAATAACAGCAAAGAGATACAATTTTTAGACCTCATAAACCAGGCTCCCCCCTTAAAAAATTTCAAAATTTTTTGTGTTGCCCATCTGGCGAATAACTTACAAAAAAAATTAATACTTCTATCGATTTCGCATACCAAAAAACTTCTTGGAACATATTCTTATAAAACACTTAGACTTCTCTGCTAATTTTTTACGACACTACAGAAAATAAGAAATAATAATATTCTCGCGCTCTCACAAGCACGAAGTCGGTCTTATATGTTAACTTCCGCAATTTTCTTACGGAAAAAATCTACACGCCCTAATGCACACACAGTGTATTATCAGAATTTTTATGTTCGGAAATCTAAACTGTCCACAAGTCTGTACAATATTTTCCCTGCATGAATCATCCTAAAATCCTACGATTTAACTTACATTTTCTGAACATTTTTTTTTTTGCAATTTCATTTGCAATCGCAGTAGCTATGGACGAAATTCACGCTAGTGCGTGCTTGACACGGAAAATTAAGGGTTGTTAGAAACGTTGTTCTGTTCCACATACCGGCGCACTGAATGCGTGAAGAGCCAAAGATATATCAAATCTTCTCCTCCTCTTCTTTCGATATTGTGGGGAAACAAATATGGAAACCACTAAATCAAACTCCAGCGTAGCATCCGGGGGTTTGTGTGAGGCTATCATTTGATAAGTATCAGGAGCGAAACCTTCTGTGGGCATAATCTATCCATAGCCTTCGCCTCTTGGCCTGCAAGGGCAAGCCGCCGAGTGAATTTCTGCTATGAAAAATTTTCTCATAAAGAACCATCTACCGTTCGGGGCGGCGTGAAACTATAAAATCTTTCATCACATCATGACATGACAAAGATAGGGCGCCAGTTACATGATATATGATGTTTATGTGAGAATTTTTCTTTGAGCATACAGCAGAAATTACATGTCCACATATAATTTATGTTCAGAACACTTCATTCTTAAATTTAGATAAGATGTCGAAGGGTCTAACAAAAATAATTAATAAATACGAAAGCATGTAGCATCGTAATATATATATATTTAGATATGGTACATAGGTGTTTTATTTAGAAGAAAACAAATTTTAAACATCGTCTGAGAATCTTAAGAATTCGTATACCTTAATGAACTCACGAAATCACTCACGCAAGTTTGTGAAGCCTGAGCATCCACTGTACTCGTATATGCGAGTAGGTACTTTTTTCGTGTTTATTTATAAAATATGTATTATCCAAGGTCCCACTGTCAAATAATTACATATAAATATACATATATGTATATATGTTTACATATTGTAAGCAAATGCGCATTTATATTTTTATGTAATTAAGACACTTTTCCTATTCTCACCGAAAGTTGATTTCTTAATCACCACTGCGTATGAGTAATATCCAATTTGTATAGTATCGATTTGCTTTTGCCTCGCAACATTTCAATTTTAACAACTGTCCAAGCAAACACTTAAGACATGTAGGCATTTATTAATCTATCCACAAGCAAATATTTCATACTTCTACCGAAAGACCTTAGAAATTATAAATATTGAAGTACCAAATATTGAGGTGCAGAGTACAATTCATATTTCGTACACACAGCTGCTGCTCGGGAAAGTACAATGACCCACAAGCGTCTGTGAGTAAACAATACATTTATTTCGGCGCCCATCTATGTAGTATTACGTACCGCATACAACACATACGATACTATTTGGCACCTTTAATTTGCATCATTTACTAAAACAACAAACGACAACAAAAGTAATCGTGCACAGAGGGCTAGGATATTAATGCGAGCAACATTTTAAGTGTAAAATCGTACAGAAGATAAACGGAACATTTAAACTTCTCTCAACAACTAGCACAACGTTTCGTATTAACCTAACAAATATTTGTACATATAAATAAATAATGTCTTCGTGTGCGTAAGTGTATTCGAGTCTGCTTAAATGTGTAACATTAAAAAGTGTTGTACATCCCCTGCTGGGAAATCCGCTAATAAGATATTGGCGCGTTTCTGGTGAAGTGAGAGCGATGATGAGCGATTCGTTCTCATACAAGCAGCTATTCAAGTTTTGCACTGCGATGTTCTAGGAAGTGTCAATGCACGCACGTTGAGTTCTGTTTTAGCTAGTACTAAAAGCGACATATGCGATCTACTACTTTTGGAAGGCATTGTTTGATAGTTACAATTTAAAGTGGAGAAGTTATATCGAATGTTTTTTTAGTTGCATGAGAGGTATAGATGTCGACAACTATGGTATGGCAGCTGAGAATAGCAAACTGTGTTGACACTTCTGTTCAGTGAGGTTTGGGAAGTCATCATGAATCGTTTAACGCCATAAAAACACTTCGAAAGTTTGGAAATTTACTTCGAAAAAAAAGAAATCTGTTCGCGAAGTTTATAGAGTGAAGGGTTGCAGAAGACGGAGAAATGTCGATTGGTCGTTGTTTTTAACTTATTGGCCTTGTCCCTTGACTCCGTGGAAAATTTTACCCAAGTATTGTGGCTTAAATAAATAGAAATAAATACTGATCATGGCTTACGTGCCTATGAAATAATGCTCGTACAAGAATTGAAGAAATTACCATCGTTTGCGTCGCAGTTTTGCTAATTGGGCTCACTTAGATTTATTGGAGAAAGTAGTCAAAAAAATGGACTTATCGAATGAATCATGTAACTCTTAGCAGCTCCGAACATATGTCGGATATTCATATTCCAAAAATTAATGCTATAAAGTTATCTACCAGATTATAAATGGTTAAATTTCAAGGCCCGATGTTGAATGTGAGCCACATCTAAACGTCAAGTTTTTTTCTGCATTTCATTTGACATTTTTCAATTTCAGACTAACTCAATTTGAACCATGGAAAGATACACAATCGAGCAACGCGTTAAAGTTATTCAGGCTTATTATGAAAACGGGCGTTCAAATCAAAATGCGTATCAAAGAAAATCATCTTCAGTCATGAGGCACATTTTCACCTCAGTGGATTCGTCACTAAGCAGAATTGACGCATTGGGGCGAATGATAATCCAAGAGTGATTGCCGAAAAACCAATGCGCCTACAACGACAGATTGTTTGGTGCGGTTTATGGGCCGGCGGCATCATTGGGCCGTATTTTTTCCAAAATGAGGCCGGTCAGGCAGTTACTGTGAATAGTGTTCGCTATCGTGAGATGAAACGAACTTTTTATGCTCCGAATTGAAAGATATGGATGTGGACGATATGTGGTTTCAACAGGACGGTGCCACTTGTCACACAACTAACGAAACAATGGCTCTTTTGCGCGAAAAATTTGATGGCCGAATAATCTCACGTCGCGGCGATGTCAATTGGCCGCCAAGATCATGTGAATTGACCCCGTTGGACTTCTTTCTTTGAGGTTATTTGAAAGAAAAGATGTACGTCGATAAGCCAGCAACAATTCAAGAGCTAAAGGATGAGATAATTCGGCACATTAACGGCATAGAACTTCAATTATGCCTCAGCGTCATCGAGAATTTGGACCATCGGATGGAGGTGCGCCGCCGAGACCGCGGCGGTCATCCATACGTAATTGAGCCGTACCAATATTATCATAATAAAGAGAAATGACAATAATTTTCTAAAAAAATTGTATTTTATTCAAAATCATCACAGGCTCTAAAAACTTAACCACGTTTTAGTAAAAAAAATTCGAACAGCATTTCTATTTTGTATTCATTTTTAAGCTTTGAAGCTCTTAAGAAACAACCTTTACTTATGAGAAACTAAGTAAAGCTTTGGTGTACTATACCGGAAGTTATAGGCTAGATGCAGACTGACGATTGGAACAGGTGAACTAGTATTCAATATTTTTGTTATTTTTTTAATCATTCAATGGAATTTGAACCAACGATTATTTTACTTTTATTTTACTTAGGTGATGTATCCAAAATCTGGGTTATGGTTAGATATTTTAACAATTTTTAGGTAAGTTGTATTGTTCGAAATTTTGTTTAACTTTTTTTATTGCGTATAGTTCATAAATATTAACAAATGACTAACAATCAACTTAAATATGTCAAAACTATATAATTTTTACTCCACATAACATGAAGCATTTTATGGAAGTATCAGGTCGTTAGGTTTAGTGCGTCTGAACTTTCGTATTAATGCGCCGGTTTGAATTAAATTATGTGCTTCTACATTGATGCAGTTTACTAGCCTTAGTTGGAAAATGAGCATATTTTTGTATTTCCAAAAGCAGAAGCAGAATTGTTAGAAAATCTGCATGACGTCTTGAAGATCTAATACAACTACATCGAGTGACTGTTTGATACGGATTTTGATCATTGGATCATGATTTTTTTTTTTTGAATAAGCAAGAAATCAGTAAAGACCGAGTGAGTATTTCTCTCCCCCAAATTGAAGAGGCTGGCATATAACACATTTGGATGCAATAGGACAGCCAAACTTGCAGTAGATATTTTTCGTACGATCTTTGAAAATTGCATAATTTGGCGAAAAGATGATGCCAATTGGCTACTTAGAAGCGGCGAGAATTTTTTTATTACGGCAACACAACGGTGAAGCATTGAACGCACCAATTGCTCACATCGCTGCTTCGGAATCGTCAGCCACGCATTTTTAACAAGTTGTTGATTGTTACTCGGTTTCACATTGTGTAAAGCTCATTTTAAGTCGCCTCAAAGATTTTTTATGGGACTGCGGTCGAGAGACTGAGCTGGCTATTCGATAACATCAATTTTATTTGCGCGAAAGCACTTCTGAGCTTTCCGGCTCGTGCGCTTAGGATCATTATCCTGCTGATTGGCCCATTTTATTGGCATTTCCTTTCGGCAACATAATATTCTGCATTACTTCCACATAAATATTGGTGCCCATTATGCCACGAAATTTGTTTATGGGGCCTGCGTTATAATATGAGTAACATCTCTATACCATTTTTTTTAAGCCTCCATATGTTTAATGGTGCTTCGAGTGTATTGAGGCAGATTTTCGGTGCCAGATGGAAGTCTGACATATTGCCGTGAAGACGTGTCACCATACAAAAATATTTTCGACTCGTCAGTTCATAAAATAATACGCCACATGTCAGCTGTCTAGTTGGGATGTTTTTCTTGCAAATTCCAAACGTTCTGCTTTATGTTTGGGTGTCAGGAGTGGTTTTTTCCGTGAGCTGGTAGCTGCTAATCGATCTTCCCGTAGTCCTTTACGTGCAATAATGTCAGAAACATTTGAGTTCACCTCTTTTTTAATTTGTATGGCTAACATCATGGGATTCTTGTTGCGATCGTCTTGCAGGAAATTTTTCATTTTCCTATTCGGCCGCTGTAGCCGAATGGGTTGGTGCGTGATTACCATTCGGAATTCACAGATAGAACGTGGGTTCGAATCTCGGTGAAACCAAATTAATAAAAACATTTTTCTAATAGCGGTCGCCCCTCGGCAGGCATTGCAAACCTCCGAGTGGATTTCTGCCATGAAAAAGCTCCTCATAAAAATATCTGCCGTTCGGAGTAGGCTTGAAACTGTAGGTCCCTCCATTTGTGGAACAACATCAAGACGCACACCACAAATAGGAGGAGGAGCTCGGCCAAATACCCAAAAAGGGTGTACGCACCAATTATATATACATATGTATATATTCTTTTTCCATTTTTTCTTTTCTACAAAGTTTATGGCATTTGACATCATTTTTGCTGTGTAAGAGCGTCCATCTTCTCTCAATTTCAGAATCTGCTTTCCTTGTTCTGGGTACAGTGTTTCGCTCTATCCAATACTAGCCAAAGCATAAGAAATACATATATGAATCTGAAATTCCTTAACCCATCGTAGATATTTGGTATTGAAACTTTTTTGATATTATAATAGAAAAACAAGTAAACGACTTCAAAATAATTTTTCAAAGGTACTGTTATTTTCATGTTCACAGCTGTACATTTATATTCCATTTTTGAACCATTCACAAGCCGAAGGTTGTGGAAGTGGTTCCTAATTCATGACATTTTACTAGTTCTAAACTAAAAGTGTTATTATAGTTGTTTCACTATTTCAGATGTGTCCTGCTGGGTTAAAGCAAATATGTCACAGCCACCAAGCGCATACAATTGAAAAATACACGTACACGCAATCATCAGTCAAAAAAGAAAGCAGAATACAACAAGAAAAAATCGACCAGGCGCACAAAATTGAACGCAACAAGCGCCGGTGAAATGTGGGGAAAATGAAATGTTCTTGTGGCTAAAAGACGACGCGAACAAAGCACAGACAGACACCTATGTAGATATATATAGATAAATAGAAATGTGCAAGAGGTGTATGAGGACGCACACGCAGCACACGAACAGAAACACAAACACAAATCTCATTAGTACACCACGCGTTCGTCCAACCATCCACCGCGCCAATATCAACAGCACAGCGAGAATTTCCCCAGCAACTCGGTAAATTGCATGCCTT
Organism: Anastrepha fraterculus; assembly: GCA_037575425.1. NCBI lineage: Eukaryota > Metazoa > Arthropoda > Insecta > Diptera > Tephritidae > Anastrepha > Anastrepha fraterculus. The sequence continues at coordinate 38,841 of JAYXIM010030819.1, forward strand.
TTCCGCACGCTTGTACGACAGCCATATCGAGCGGCGAGCCATTAGAAATGTTAGCCAAGTATTTAGGTATGCACATATGTGTGTGTGTGTGCGTGTTTTATAGTTTCGATTTTTGTATTTCAAATAAACTAAAAAACTATAATAATAACGGAATTGAAATAGACATTTTGTATTCTTTTATGATTTTTTCAACGAATTTTCCAATTTTGTTCACATATCTCTTGGCTGTCATTGTAACGTGCCGTTTCTTTGGATCATCGTCCACTGTCTGCTCATGGCAGCAAAGAAAATGTGTGACTTTTTTAAACATCTTATTTTTCGTTGATTTTTTTCATTGGCGCGTACGTGGGGGGCTATTTAAAGAGCTACGTTAAAGCTGATACAATTAAAGAAAAAAAAGAATGACTTTATTTATAAATCGCAAAGATTTCGGTAGATAAAAATTTACATACATATGTACATACATACATACAAACTATATAATGCAATTTTATGGGGAAAATGTGTAGTGGAATCGTTCTACGAGGAATTACGGAATTTTTGAAATTTTGAATATGACTCAGGCAGCGAATATGGATGGACAGAGCGCATCGCCTTTTTTGGAAGCAACTGAGTTTAAGAGCTTTTGGAAAATTATGTTAACGTTGCAACAGCTCATCATCGTTTGGCCTTACGGCTTCTTGTTTGCTTTGGCCTGTTGAACAGCAAACCTCCATGTTGCCCTATCAGTTGTCGCTTACTTCCACTCCTTTAGATTAAGCTGTTTCAGGTCTTCTTCCAATTCTTGTATCCACGTCGATATTACTCTTCCTCTTGCTTTATTTGTGTATGCACTCGCCTTCAGAATTTCCCTTTGGGCTCTGGAACTTTCCATTCTCATAACGTCATAAAATGGGAGATATCGCCTAGAATAATACATTGGCTCTACACAGCGGTGGTTAGGCCAATGCTCTACTATAGTAGAAAAAATACAAGTTTCTTACAGACTATAGGCAAACAAAAGCTTATAGCTTCGGTTAGGTTAGATTTTCGTGGCGGTCGGCTTAGAGTAGATAACTCACTAAGACCTGTAGGTGCTTTGTGGTACCATTGTGTAACACCTTACCTTAACCTTAACCTTACTCTTTACTTTTCATGGAACCAGTTAGATGCTCTTGTGAAGCGTGGGACAGGTTTTATCTCAACACCGGATAGTTCCGTAAGAGAGTCAAAAGAGTGTTTCCCCAACAACCTTGCTCTGCTGCTAGCTAAGGCTGGACAATTGCTGAGGATGTGTTCTACTGTTTCGTCTTTTTACTCCTCTCTACAACTTCTGCAGTATTCATGAGAAAATATTCCTAGTCTAAAAGAGTAGGTAGGGCACTCTCAACAAATGGCCAATGACCAATGACCGAAATGGCCACAAGTCACGACCTTCGAGGTGTTCTCTCTTGAGAGGTTGAGGAATTCTTCTGACCTTTTCCTACTTATTTGCGGCCTAATTAGCCTGGTTGTAAGACAAGTATTTTCTTCTTTCCATGACCTATTGACCTCCTGGAGAATATTATTTTTTATCCTTAATTTGTAAGTTGCCAAAGGGATTCCAATATTGCCTCTGTCCTCAAAAGGTAGTAGATCAGTACCCTTTCTGGCTAGCTCATCGGCTTCGCAATTTCTTTCAATATCTTTATGTCCTGGAACTCATATAAGGCTGACCTTGAATACGGTGCTAATATGATTTAGAGCTGCCAGACATTTCTGAGCAACCTTTGATCGTATTATAACGGCCTCCATTGATTTCATGGCCGCCTGGTTAACTGAGAAGATATTTATCGTAGTTCAGATGCTACAATAGTCCGGAAGTTGGACAAGTAATTTTAGTTCTAATTCTTTTGAAACAACTCCACAGCCTAGTTTATTTTCTAGCTTGGACCCCTCTTTTCAATGGTCATTGAGTTTGCCCCTCAGGTGCAAAGACTCGTCCAATACGCCATCGAAAGAATTGTATGCGGCACTAAACACTCTTCCAGTAGATAAGATTGAACATCTTAAGTAAGTGGTAAAACATGATAAGGTTACGACCCCGGTAAGATCTTAACTCGTATTTTGCAGCCTCCCGGACTGGCGGACTATGCACTCCCGCCCACAATTGTCATGACTACCTTCACAATTCTCCTACTCTCAAGGGAAGAGTGGGAACGGGACGATGTCCAGATAGGGCGAGCTCAATCATGTACATGCCTCAAAGCTCAATTAGCAAGGTGGGCAGAGGTGTATATTCCGAACAATTGCAGATCTCTTTCAGCTTTCGGCTTCTCGATTATTGTAGTGTATTTCAGGCTGAACTGATGCTAATAATAAAAGCCATGACAGTGGTACAATATGATGCGATACCTAGAAATGATATGTATATATTCACTGATAGCCAGCCGGCGATAAAATCTTTCACAAAGCAGTTGATAACCTCTAAGGTAAGCTGAGTCATTTCGTACAAAGGTAACATGGGTTCCTGGCCATTGCGACATCGAATGTAACTGCAAGGCCGGTGAACTAGCGAAACTTGGCACTAAGTTGACTGATAAGTAGACAGACATAGACATACCCTCACAGAACTATAAGCTACTTATTTTTGTTAGAACACCGAATGAAATATGGCATAAGGAAGCCACCTACAGAATCGCCCGACAATTGTGGCCGACTCTCAATACTAAACCCACAAAATCTAAGGCACAATAAGCATAATCTAAGTATTTATTTCCGTTGCAATGTGGCTCTATCTAATAGGCAGACACATTCAGAGGATGGACGTGCAGAAAAATGATTTCTGCAAAAGCTGCCTAAATTAGGAAGAGCGATTTCGCACTTTTTGTGCCACTGTCTTGCTTTATAAAGGTGAAGATTCATCACTGTGCAGTACTGTGCAAATAAGGGATCTTTTAAACTGTTTGAAGAAGTCACACGATTTTAGGAGAGCTAAAGACAAGTTTCCCGCGCGCCATTACCATGGATTATGGGTCTGAGTGTGGACGGCTGCTACAAACTAACCGGACCTAATCAGACTCCATTAATTCTTACACCTACGATTTCTTCTCTTGTACACCGGGATTGTATGTGTATAGAGAGACCAGACGGGACGCCTGGAGAGTCGCGGTAGTTATAACTGTCTTTTGGTCTGGAGGAGAACAAGCATCCACATTCCTCACTGTCACAGTTGCAAGCAACCTGAGAAAAAGGAAACGATTTTTCATTTCCTCTATTAATGCCCTGGGCAAACCACTGTTCTAGAGTATCTGTCAAACAACTGTCTGGCTTGGATTTCAACAACTTCTTCAAAAGGTTGTTTTATAAGGCTCTCATCATGCTCGCCCTAAAGTATGGCGCAGAAGATTGGACGATGACAAAAATTCTGCGAAATTCTGGACCTTTGAATATTGGTGACGCCGAGTATGGTAAGTGATGAACCAAAAAGCTGTATGACGACGTAGACTAAGCGAATAAAGATCCAGCTGTTTTGTTGGCCATGCCATGTCGTCCGTATGGATATGGAGAAAGGTTTCCTTTGAGTTGAATACATCAGGTGAAATAGGTTAGCACAAAAAAGAAACGACTGGCACGCTTGGTTAAACTCGACTAAAATCTCTGAAGTGGTTATCGCGCTTATCAAAAAGGAGAGGAAATAAATAAAAGTTTTGTTTTCATGACTTTATACAAAGTGTTGTTGTTGAAATGGTTGAGTATTTCTACTGAAATAATCCTAATTAGCGACCAGCACAGTTTAATACCAATAGGTTGAGTCTAGCTGCATGATCCCCTATTTTCCAATAGGGCTGTCAGGGTTGCAGTGATGCGTGAGATGTTTTGCCGTGAACATTCTAACAGATCATTCGTCCTTTGAATTTTTTTGTATGACGGCCATGTGTTTTTTGTTGTAATACATGTAGTTAGTTGCTTCCATCTTCTTTCGGCTAAACCATGATAGTGTGAAGCAATGGATACTTTTGTACTGTTGAGTGGTGTGGAGACTGCCACCACCTCTGCTATGTCTAGTATCGAACCTTTTCTTGCTAGCTCAACTGATATCTCATTACCACGTATGTTCCTATGACCGGGAACCTATATCAGAGTAATTTCAAGCCAATGACTAAGCAGTTCTAGTTCCTCGCTGCACAGTAAGACTAGTTTGGATGAAATGGAGTTGGAGTCTAAGGCCTTGATAGCTGTTTGACTGTCTGAAATGATAGCTACTCTTGCACCAACTTCCTTGAGTTTTAGTGCCTGGAACACGCTGCCATAGTCAGAAAGTCGAATTGACTGAGATAGGACAGCTCCCACACCACAGTTCATCTTAGACCCGTGAGTGTATATCTTAATGCCGTATCTTCCAATCACCTTCCCTTTGCCCCATTCGGCATTCGGTGGAAAACGTATCGCAAAGTCTTTTTCGAAATTAAGGGCGGGGACTGTATAGTCTGATTTGTGTTTGAGCATCCAGAATCCCTGTAGGAGGATCTTGCTGTGACCACACGATCTTGTTGTCCAGCTTCCTACGTCTCTGAGGCTCACCGCGCTGCAAGTAGCGATTGTTTTTATATGTAAGTTTAATGGTAATAGATGAGTTAGTACATTGAGCGCTACAGTAGGCCTGATGCTAAGTGCTCCTGTAGTTATGATACATGCTGTTCTTTGTATCTTGTTCAACTTGGTTTGGTTGTATTTCTTTTCTTTTGCGGGCCACCAGACGGGTGCCGCATATGTTAGTATTGTCCTTACAATGGCTGTGTAGGACCAATTGGATATTTTTGGTTGGATACCCCACTTTTTACTCAACATTCTCTTACACGTGTAAAGTGCAATATTCGATTTCTTTGCCCTGTACTCTACGTTGGACCTCCAGCGAGTTTGGAATGTAACTGTACTCAATAGCGATTATTTTGGAAAATTGCGATTTTGAACGAACGAAAATGCTATCAACGGAAAAGTGGTGTTTTAAATGGCAATTTTATCAAGATTTTTGGCTTGTGCAGGCATACATCCAAGTTATGGATATACTAAAATTGCAGTGCTACTAAATTTAAGCTGTTATGGCTACATACTCGCTCTCGCGCATTATATTTCTTAACCGTGCGCAATATTTATTTCGAATTATTATTTTTATGTAAGTCCTATGCAGCGCTCCGATTGCTACACAATTTCATAAATATGTTTGATGTAATATTATTAAATACAAAAATAATTTACAAACTAATAGCCTCACACGCCAAATGAGCGGGGGTCTAGGACCGAAAAATTACACAAAAACTGCGCGTGCGACCTTCGCGTCACAGATGCCAAAACATTACACCAAACACTTTCGCACATTCTAAAACGGAAAACGGCACAGACGCCAAGCGAAAGCCAAAATATTTGTGAGAAATTGTAAAAGTTTATCGTACTTACACAATAAAATACGTAGTAAAAATGTGTAAGCATGTCTATGTACGTACATATGTAAATCTGTGCATGTGTGCATACGCACGAGGGAATTTTTTCGCTTTGCTATTTTTACTGCCAAGCAATGTGGCACATTAGCACTTTTGAATATTCATACGAGCCGGTGGTACGATTATTACGTACATTAAATGCTTTTTAAGTGATTTTAAGTTTGAAATTTTTAACTGCGCTCTTGAGACTTGAATATTTTCGAATGAAATACTGGTCATTTTACTAGTCCCGTGACAAGCTGAGCAAGTTCAACAGTTCTTTACACAACTATGCATGTATGTATGTAAATATGTATATAAACATATATGTACGTATTTTATTACAGATCCATATATTTGGTCGGCGGTGACTTCAGCAACCACTCAATGCTCACTCAATGCTTCAGCGAACTGTAGACTATTCTGGTTCGCAGTTTTATGGCAGTGGGTGTCTTGATTTCTCATTCGAACTAATAAAATGCGAGCACTTAAATTTATTTGTGTCGCTGGCTGTACGAGTGTGTACATATATACATATGCAGATACACTACTACGTGGAGCAAAACTAAACATCCAATTTCTGTTTAAATTACTTTTTTGTTAAATAGAAAAAAATAAAAAAATATTTTGAGTGATGAAAATCTTTATTTTGACCTTTACGCGCGCCATCGCCTATCTGTTTGTATACTGCAGCTGTGTCATTCACGAGTGTCAAAAATGATTGAAGTACAACGTCATTTGCAAAAATTGTAAATCTTCTGATAGGGTGATTAATTTTGCGCCTCCTTTTATATATATATATTAGGGCGGGTCGATTTAAAAATCGCTCATTGCTTTGTGAAAATCGTCTTCTAGGGATCAAAATAAGAAACTTTGCCGAAGGAACCATACCTCTAAAATGAATTCTGATGTCCCCCAATTTCAAAATATCACCATTTTTGGCCTTTACATAAAAAAATCAGCTAAATGGCTATGTTTTTTCTTTATTTTTATTTATTTATAATAATATTTATTATTTATTTATAATAATATCTATTTTTTCTCTTAAGAAATTTATTTAGTCAGAACATATGTAAATGAAAAAATTAATTTAAGTGAGTTATTGAAAAGAAACTAAAAAGGTCGACCCAAATTGGGGGATCCCTAGAATATGATTTTCACAGAGCAATGGGCGATTTTTTGCCTCCCCACAAATCGACCCGGCCTAATATATATATATATTGGGTAGTCCAAAAAGTTACTCAACATTTTCTGCTATACAGCATTAAGCTGGAATATCTCTTGTAATATTTCATGGGTTTGCTAACACTTTAGCTCGTTGGGAGTTGAAATTGTGTAAATTAAAAAAAAAAAGCAATATTTTATCCAACGTAAAACTGAAGACTATAAAAAGCCATCCACCTTGGAAGATCAATGACGTACTAAACAACACACCAAACGAAGTTTATCAACAAACCTTTACTGAACTAAAGTACCTAAGTAATGGCTGGAAGTTACTGTTCACAGACGGCTCCAAGTCTGCAAAATTTACCTCGTTTGCAGTTGTTACTGACATTGGCGAATTAACCTGTAACTGGCTTGTTCGTACAATGTGTTCTATCTTTACCGCTGAAGCGCCTGCAATTCTATCAAACATTTTCTTACTCTCTGCCCGATTCTGCACAATTCATCAGTCAGCTATGACATCATTGATATCATAGAACTGCTTAAAACACCCTCGGATGAAAACACTATGACAATAAACAACTTTTGGAAATACAATGACTTGATTGACGATTCAGAGATCCATCTCCAGACAGGTTTGAGCCCTTTGAAGAGAGGTGAATACAAATTAAAGCACAAAGGGTGGACGATGGCAATATCCGTTGAGGTGTCCCTTGAAGTGTTTGAGAGAAAGAATATGCGAACGATTTCGGACCTGAACACAGAGATGAACTGTGGTGTGGGAGCTGGCTCCCGTTCGGAACCGCTCAACCTATCTCAGTCAATTCAACTTCCTGACTATGCCAGCGTGTTCCAGGCAGAACCTTTAGCGATCAGAGAAGCATGCAAATCACTAAAGCTCTGCAAAGAAGTTGGTTCAAGAGTATCTATCTTCTCAGACAGTCAAGCAGCTGTTAAGGCCTTAGACTCCAACTCCATCTCATCCAAACTACTCTTACAGTGTAGAGAGGAACTGGAATTACTTAGCCATTGGCTTGAAACTACTTTGATATGGGTTCCCGGTCATAGGAACATACGGTCTAATGAGATAGACTTATCAGAGGTGGTGGCAGTCTCCACCACACTGAACACAATAAAAGCATCCATTGCTTCACACTATTATGCTTTAGCGGAAAGAAAATGGAAGAAATTAACTACATGTATTACAACAAAAGACACATGGACGTCGTACAAAATCCAAAAGACAAACATTTCACGCATCACTGCAGCCCTTACAGGTCATTGGAAAGTCCCTTCAATCCGATCTGCAGAAGCTGTCAAGCGGAAGGGGTGAAGGAAAGTGGTTTCCACTACTTATGTGAATGTCCAGGGCTAGCTAGGGCACGACTTCGCTCTTTCGGTAAGCCTTTCGTACAGCAAATTAATGAGATCTCAGACATCAAGATAAAGAATTTGCTGCTATTCTTGGATCTCACTAAATGGATCTGACGTAGAAACAAAAAATGTATTACGAGGACAGTGGTAGTAAAACGGTGCTGGTCACTAATTAGGATTATTTCAGTGGAAATACTCAACCACTTTAACAACAACCAAAACAACATATGGTAGTAGGCTATGGCTTTGCGATGGCATAGACATAGCGCAACGAATGAAGATCCAACGACTTCATTGGTTAGGTCATGTCGTCCGAATGGATATAAACGATCGGAATCTGAAAGTATTTGATGCGGTACCAGCTGGTGGTAGCACAGGAAGAGGAAGGCCTCCTCTGCGTTGGAAAGATCAGGTGGATAAGGACTTGGGGCTTCACTTGGTGTGTCCAACTGAGGCTGGTTACCAGGAGAAAGAAATCGAAAGCGCGCTTTGGTAAAGACCAAAATCGCGAAAGGGTTGTAAAGGGGTTTTTAGAAAAGCTGAAGTAGCTGTTATCAGCAATCTAACTCCTCAATTCCTGCTCTCAACTCGACGTGGTACATCCTGGACCTGAACAGCCATACCGAAAATGATGTAACCAATCCGCATGGGAGGTACGGTCAGGGCTAACGATAGCGGGAGATTCGGGAGGGCCACTTCGTCCTATATGATTTAAAGGTCCCCCGAAATTTTGCAGCGTCTGTTTCGGAGCGAGCGGCTGCAAAGCACGTCGGATCTTCAGGTTAGATGAGGCGTGTTTTTAGAGATTATCTGGTTGTCTTACAGGTGGAGCTTACCAGATCTTTCTTAGGCTTGTAATTTATGGAAGCACTCGGTCTTTCTCGAGCTAATCGAAATTTTAGATAAAAACATGAATGTAAACCGGACGGAAATCAGTCTCTAAGTGGTAGCCACATTTCTGTGGAAAATCCACCTGCCTCGGCAGTATGCACGTAAGATTTGGAGGTGCAAAATTCATGGTCAAAGGAAAATGGAATTTATTCTAAAATTGAAACCTATGAGGCCCTATGTCCCATAAGAGAGGACAGGAATTAAGGAGAAAACCGTGAAAGCGGTAAGCGCGTCAATCAAGAAGAAGAAGAAGAATAAAAATAGCAGGTAGATATATGAAAGCCGGCAAATTTAATGTATGAATGTAAGTATGATTTGCGCTTTTTCATGACATAGATGCTTTTTCATTTCAGAATTATACTCAGAGACCGAGGGCTCCTCGCCATTCAATTCCCAATCTCGTAGCTGTGTTTATCGGTCATTGGACGGCCGGCACACACGCAGGAAAGCTAGATTTACCATTAAACCGTCAATGCAGAATCTGTGGGGGCCTTTTAGAGAAGGAGACTGTTGAGTACTTTCTCTGTAAATGTCCGCATTTGATAGCTCGACGATTAAGGTCACTGGGTGCTCCATTTTTCGACAGCCTGTGGCAGTGTTCCAACCTAAATCCCATCAACCTTCTCTATTACATCAACAGGCTTGGTGGACTGTAGATATCTGCCTGTTGGAGGTCTCAAAATGGTATGAAAACAGCGATTTAGCGCTACTTGGGAGTTCTAGAGTGGCACTCCAACCATTTCACTTACATATCTACGCGCAGAGGTTTGCCATTGTTTGCCGAGGGGAGACCGCTATTAGAAACTTTTCTATCATTTGGTATTTCATGTACGCAGATTCGAACCTGTGCAAAAAAAAAAAATGGATCGAATTTACATCCACGAAATGAAAGCTACTAAACTGGAATGGAATTGCGCCATTTTTCCAATGCGAAATTTTGAGACATTCGAAGAAAGCTGGATACAAAAAGGAGATTGGTCTGTAAGAGCCAAATAAATTAACAGCCAATAAATAATGGATGCAATTTTTTCCACTAAATGAATGTCACTTTAACGGAACGGTGCCGAGGCTTTTGTCTTGCAATAAAACCGCACGAGAAATTTCGACGAGGAAGCAAACTGAAGCCTCTTAAGTGATAGCGAAGCAGAGACTGATGCTAAAGAACGTATTGCTATGTGCTTGGTTAGATTCGAAGACTATGCACCGCTACCTGTGGGCTACCACTGCCTGGCAAAAGAATTGATTTTGACCTCCTGGTGCTTAACAGCCACGGATGAGAATGAAGCAAGCAATTTAACTGAAGCGGTCAGAATTGGTCAACAAATATGCCATCTTGCCTCTGTAGTGACGCTTATCTGAAAAGTTTTGATGCCCCCCACAGACTATTCTCAGACTATCATTTGTTTCCAGCTTCTTCACAAGTATTTTATGGGAGTAAAATTTCTTTATGTGGAGACTTTAAAAATGCACTTGCAAGAGTTGCCGCTCTCAAATTCCGAAACTCTATACCGATGAAATATTGACTCTACACGAAAAATGGCAAAATATAACCGAACTTCCATGTTTGGTTCATGAAGAAATATATGTTTTTTGACTTTATTTAAAGTGGTTATCGAACTTTGCAGACACCCCAATACGCATATGTAAATACGTCCATATGTGTGTCGCATTCATCAGCTGTCAATGATTTCACACGCCTAAATGAAAGTGTCAGGAACTTAAAGCGCAAATGTTTGTCTAAATTAAACTCTACGAACAGGTAGTCAAAAAAGTTTTGACACAGTGATTGTTTTCTGCACTACGCAGAATATTTTCACACACGGTTTTTTTCATTAGTTTGTGTGAAAATATATTTTTTAGCCTAATAAAAACCGTTTAAATCGAAGTTTCTAAATGAAACACTACAAACAGGCAGGCAAAAAAGTTTTGGCACACTGTTTTTTCTTGCACTACTCACAATGTGTTTCTGATAAATTTTTTTTTGTTCATTTTATATGAAAATATAGCTTTTAGTATAATAAAAACCGCTCAAACCAAAGTTTCTGAATTAAACCCTACACACAGGCAGTCACAAAAGTACTATACTACGCAAAACGTTTTCACATAAAATGTTTTCCATTAAATTAGCTTAATAAAAGCCGTTAAAACCAAAGTTTCAAACTCTGTAAAAAATTAAAAAAAATTGTGAAACTAAACTTTGTAAAAAATAAAAAAAAAGTGAAATTTTCATAAGGAGTTAAATTTTCAAACTTCATGTTGGCACTTTGTGGTGTACAAAAAACAAAAATTCGTATCCGAAAAAACTTTAAATTTATAAGTAAAAAGTTTGAAATTTTGTTGAAAGTTTATGGGTTTTTTGTAAAGTTATGTAAAGTTTGAAACTTTAAAAATGTTGGTTTTGTAGTATGAATTATATTTTTATAAAAAATCAACAAAAAAAATTGTCTTGTAAAACATTTATTGTGCCAAAACTTTCTTGACTCACTGTAAATGTAGTGTACGCAGATATACACATGTAAGTATGTACATGCCTGCGTGTTTCCTCGTTTCGTGCTCGTGCGTGCGACGCCGAGCAACACTTAATTTAGAAACACTTAAAATAATTTTTTTTTTCGTAATTAATTTCTGGCATTTTGTTAGTTAATCACCGATGGCTACACTCACTGCGATCTGCTTTCCGCTACACATGTACTTAGATATTATAATATTTAGTTGTGCATAGGGATGTGTATTCAATGTTCAAATGGCGAACGCGCACCTACATACCTTTATGTGTATGTATGTATATGTATGTATATGTATCGCATTGTAGGTGTGTATAAAGGCGTTGAAACGAATAAATTAAAACATTTTATGTGACAGCGGAACATAATTAGACTAGTATCAGAAGAATAAATAAAAAGTAGAAAAAAAGAATTAATAAATAAATTAACTAAAATGAGTAAAAGTGTTTCTAAGCGTATTTTGAGAATTTTTTTAAATTTACATACTTACATACACTCGTACTCGTAATAACAGCAGTGCGACATTTTGCAAAGTTTTGACTATTTATTTATTGTTTATTTTCTTTGTTTGATTTTCTTATAAAAACTAGGGTTATGTACACTATAACAAAGCTGAACCAAGTTATGATAAGCACGCAAATATTGCTTGATCTCACCAAAAATGAGAACGAAGTCTTACTGATAATGCGAGTTCACATGCCTGTCGAGGTCAGCAAGCAAATAGTAGTGAAATACCCAAGTATTCAAATTGAATGCTTACTTTCTGGCTCAAGATACGGCATGCGGCTACCAAAGCAGCAAAGGTCACGGGAATGCTAAGCAGATTAATGGCAAAGATCGTTGGGCCAACACAGAGCAAAAGAATCATGGAGCCACAAACTCAATTCTCCTGTACGGCAGCGAAATATGGGGAATTGCGCTAAACTGCAAAGCCAAGCGCAAAGCACTGGAGGCTGTGAAATGAACAGCGTCACTCAGAGTTGTATCTGACGCTGCAACCTTTGAGATCAGCGGCGAGATACGCATTGACCTCACGGTCCAGCAACGAGTGGTGGATTCCAAAAATAAACATATCATCACTAGCCCCGCGGAACGGAGAGGCAAAACCATGCTACGGTGGCAAAGCTGATGGGACACTGAACCGAGCGGCAGATGGGCCAGTTCCTATCGGGCCACGGATACTTCCGCAGATACCTATACCCCGCATGGGCAAGGTAAGCGATCCTAAGTGCATATACTGCGAAGCGCCGAGCGATAACACACGATTTTAGTTGTGACAGATGGCTCGCGGAAAGAAATGCTCTGAGGAAGCAGATTGGCGACACCGCGCCGAGTAACATAATCAGCAAAATGCTCGAACGCAAGGCCAGCTGAAACGTGGTAAACTGATACATCGAGAACGTACTATCGAAAAAAAGCTAGACCTCGACACAGTGTAACACAACGAAGCCGCACAGACAGACAAGAAGACGAGCCCATAAAATGATAGCTGGCTACAAATACCGTGGACCCAGTCTTGCGGGAATAGGACTGGACCATGTTATGGTTCCTCCCGAAGTAATGCAGAAAGTAGCTGGCGGCAGTCCCCCAAGAAGAGGAGGACGGATTGTTTTAGTGGTCACACGACGGTCGCTGTAAGTGCAAAGGCATTTTAAACTCTAAATCACCTACCAAAAATAAAAGTTTCAAACTTTGTAAAAATTTTATAAAATAACAAGTTTTTATAAAAATTTTAAATCTTTCAATCGAAATTTCTTAAAAACGTTTCGAGTAAACAGTTTCACAGCCCATTGAATTTTTCTATATTAAGTAAAGCTTTGAAGTGGCGCAAAAATCGCATTGATTCCTGACAACATTTTTTGCTGGCGTTTTTGTGTATTTTCCCCATATAAAACAAATCTCAAGCATGCGTTGTATAAATATATATGTAAGAAAATGCGCACCATTGGCAACAAAAAACAAAAAAAGTCCCAATTATCAAGTTGTACCAACGCTCCAGCAAAAAAACAAAATTAGACATATAATATGTGTAACGCGCGCTTTTTAAATGAACAATTCTCGATATTTTTAAATTTAAAATCATTTACCTTATGTCATTGTGTTTGCTTATTTCATTTAAAACTTTTGAGTTCTACATTATATACAGGTAAAATTAAAAATTATTTCAGGCTAATAAAAAATAGATAAAAATCACAAATTAAATTAATTCACTTCATAAAATATTAAATTTAAAATATTCTGCTGTTTTTTTTCGTTGGGACAGACTAGCAATTAGAGCACTCAGACACAATTAGGTCCATTGTACTGCACCAGGATTCCCTTTTTAATTTTTTTTAAATCTACTTGTGGTGCCAAGGAGCCAAGGTGGTCGCTTCTTAACACATCAGTGCGAAAGACCTCAAACCTGATTTGAGCGATGGCGAGGCAGACGCACAAAAAGTGATCCGTCTTCCCATCCTCCTCTCTGAGATGCCTACAACCAGTCGGTCAAACATGACAGGTAACATCAGTTTTGTCCATCTACAGCTCTCACAGCCTGCTAAGCTCGATAGTGGGTTAGCATGTTTGCTAACCGTGGCTTTGATGGCTGCAGAAGGGAGTAGCTGAACGGGCTCCGGGTCAAGGAAGTTCATCAGTCGACTTTTGCAGTATTTGATTTTTGCATCCGTCAGATGTTGATCAGGCCCCAGTTTTCCAATGGCAGCCACAGGTCGTAGGGCAGTAGCCTTCTCGCTATAGGATGACGTGGCCGCACCCTTGGATGTGCTCGGGCGAAGGTCCAGTTCACCATCCTCCCCTCAGCGGAAGCTTTTCCAGCCACATTGACTGGCGCTAGGACCGCGCTCGTAGATGGGGGGTCGTAGCTCGGCCATTAGCGGCACCTGCAGGGCAGGGAGGTGTACTGCTTTCAGCCACCGTTCTTTTCCGCTTACCTCGAGAGCGAGACAGTTTGGGAGCGCCCATGCTCATCGAGGACTGGATAGTTTCCGTGGGTGTCACTTCCGCCGCCCGAGATCTTTCGGAAGATACAGACGCAGAAGGCCCGCAGAGCCACATGAGGATTTCTCCCGCATAAGCCTTGCCCGCCACTTTATTCTTTCCCTCCTTGCCACGCTCTTCGTTTTCCCGGCTTCTGTCAGAGGTGTGCCGCCACCAAAGTGACCCCACAGAGCCTCCGAAACTGGGAAACGTTTTTCAGTCTCTGAAGAAGATGAGATTGCGATAGCAATCCTCGTCTCCTCCAGAATGCGCTATCACTCATAGAGCTAAGAGACTTGAGTCATGGTTGGGGTCTCCAGAAATCATGCCCTTCCTGCTTTTTTAGCTCATACATTTTTCAATTATATATTTAGCCATTTTTGTAATTTCTTTTTCTATAGCTGTTGAAATTATTAAATAGTTTATAGACATATGTTAAGATTAAAGTGTACTTGCGTCCATTCTATTTTTTTTTTTTTTTAAGAATAAGCAGTAGCCAAATTTTGACAGTGATGGCAAAGTGAATGCAGTTTTTTTGTTAATGGCTATACAAAAAATGCATTTTTGTCACTCGTTCGCCATTTTGTGGTGAATTCGCTGCGGATTCGCATTTCACAATTCGAGACAGCTAAATTCGCTTATATTTTCGCTTCGCTAGTGTGAATACTAGCCTTATTTACAAGGACATACTTCAAGAAGTGCTGCTACTATTTGCTGAGGAGAATATGCCACTTTCGTGGATTTTTATACCAGACAGCACCCAAAACACTACTCAATGTTTCTAGTCAGTGACCCGGCTTAAACCTCATTGAAAACTTTTGGTGAGATTTAAAGAAGCGAATCGGAAAGGAAACATTCAGTAACAATCCTGCCGTAGGATTATCAATACGACGCCAAATCGAATACAAAAAGTCATTGACAATCATGGTGGATACCATAGTAATTGATTAAACTTCGGTAACTTAAACAACATTTTTAATAAAATCACTAAGTTATTCTTGTAACGCATCTATTTCCAATTCGTACCTATTTTAATGACCACACGAATATTTCCATTTTGTTGCTATTGTTGCTAGTTTAAGTTTTAAAAGATCCTTGAATTTTTTTATTACAATAACTATAAAAAACCGCATATAATTGAATATCTGTCGTTGTTAATTTAAAAAACTTGCTATATACCAATGAACCTCCCCCCTATTTTGCAACATACGAGTATAATGCTGTATGTACATAATTTATACTACATACATTGAACTGCGGTGCTGGTTTATTATCAGTGCGTGAGGGAACCTTGGTTTGAGCATAAAATTGTTTACTGTGAAACCTTTACAAGCATTCTTATGTATGTAAGTCCATACATACACACATTCACACATATGTATCTACGCATAACGTGAGCAATATAAGCACGTGCCTAGTTTAGTGGTCAATGCTTTGATCACCTTGTAAAAGCAATAAAATCATTACGTACTTTGTCACAGGGCGCACATTTGGAATATTTACAAGTCTTTGCATTGTTTTTGTTTTTTTCTGATATTAAAGCAAATTGATTAGTTTTATTTAGACTGCTTACAAATGCTTTCAAAAGTCTATGAATCTTTGATATTTACACACTTTGGAAAATTTAGTTATAAATTTAAATATTGGATTAACTTTCTATAGGTACACAATAAAAAATGAAATTGAACAAAAGAAAAAAAAAATCTTTGAATCTAGAGAATTTAGGATACATTTTTTTAGCAATTTAATTTGATTTGGCCTTGATATTCACACTTTCAGCGAGTGAACAAAGATCATTTTATTGTTGTCAGGTTGATTTTTGAATAATTAAGCGGTTTTCTTAAAATAAATTGTGTAGCAAAAAAAAAAAAGAAAAACGCAAAGACTAGGAAATGCGAACATTTATTATAATTTATGGCAATTTCTATTAGAGATTTGTATGTTCCATAAAAAATGTCAACATTTGTATGCATGCAAAATTGTACGAACTGAAACAAAGATGCTCGAGCTAAAACGTAAAACATCGGGAAACTTTTAATTTGGTTTTTTTTACTTTCTCAACTGTGCGTTTAACAAAAAGATTTATTTGGAATCATGATTTGGAAGCTGACAATGATATGCGTCCATCACTGCCTCTAAAGCATTCGAAGCGCATAACAGAAAGTGGCAGTGTGTGGGTGTGATGCTTCAACATTCATTGTATTTCAAATGCTTGTTAATATTTGTATCAAATACTCTATTGCTACCAGGGGTTGGGGAACGAAATTTTCGAATATGTATCAAATCTACTTAAAAGTGTGTTTTTGTTAAAAAAAATGTATTAATTTTTGTTTTTGTGAATAAAACAGCACAACAGTGGATTCTGGTAAGGAGAGGAGAAAAAAAAACAAAAAAAAAACAAAAAAAAAACACATTAAAATAACAAACAAACAGCAAAAACAATCAGTGTGCCGGTGATTTTAAAGTTTACGCCTGAATTCTATTTCATGCGGCTAGTTTTCACCCTCTCGCACATTCTTTTGGTAAATCGGCTTAGGAAACTGATCCTTACATTTTAGATATACAATATGTTGAGCAGTTCTATGGAGAAAACCCCGAGGAATAATTTTGTGGAAGACTTTAACCCTGTAACTTCTCAATAAAGGCGTCGTTTTGGCCTTCTTCGAGGGAAAGCATCAAAAGTACACATAGTAAAGTGATACAGCGGGTTAAAATGTACTACAAAAATATTTCCCAGAAAATTCCACTATAAGTCTCTTAACATACCAAAGCTCAAAATTTAACTTAAACTCCACAAACAAGTCAAAACGGAAAGTTTGTTGAAGGGTTAATTTCGTTGGTGTGCATTGGTGAATATCCAAATCGTTAAGATGCTTCAATACGAAAAATTATGGAGATGATAGATAAAAAGTATATGGAAACTATAAAATGAGCTGATCGGTTCAACTGGAAGTTTTTATAACTACTTTTTAAAAGAAAATGCCGCAAATAACTTCAAAAGGTTAAAAAGCTTATGATCATCGCTGAAGGATTTAAATGTAGGGTCTTTCGTTGCTGGAACAAGAGTCTACTTCTAGAAAATGTTCTAAGAAATACTTGCTGAAAAACAACAGGCAGAAAACTAATACGGTAAACTAAGAGTTCCAGGAAATTATATTGATTTTAGGATAATTGAAATGCGGTTTAGAAAGTTTGGGGTTTTTTATGTTTACAATGATAGCTTTTTAAAAGGATTTTTAATGATAGCAACTCTTTTAACCCAATATGTTTCTTTTTTCAATGAGTTAACCTACATTGCCCAGAAAGATATTTTAGCATACCAAACTCAAAATCATAGTTTTTGCTGAAACTCGTTGCGGATGTACACAAAACCGTTCATACAGAAGGAGAAACATCCAATTTCCGATAATCAGTCCGATTAAAGTGTTTTTGAAGCCAAGGACTTACACTCCAGAAGCATTCCACGTACATGTATAGGGAATGTTTATGCTGCTACAACAACAACAACAACAAGCTGAGACCTTTCAGAAATAGCACTCGGCATGCTGATGGCACAATTTACCTCACTTTGTAATGGCACTGTTGGGAGCTCTTTCTTATTTTTATATTTTCTATTGTTCACAGAGACCGTTACCTAGCAGGGAAAAGCCACCTTGCCCACCAAACTTTCTGAACTTAAAGCCTTTTGAATAGAGCTAGCAGGATCAAAGCTCTCTCAGAAAAGGTAAGCGTTATTATTTTGCAAAGCCGTTTACAGTATACGGCTTAGAAGTACCCTCCTCTTAATTTTTTTGTTTAATTTGAAATTTATTATTAATACAAATAATTTTTTCGCATAAATTCAAATTTTTTAGTGGGGTGATGTCATTTTTCGTTTCTTTGTGCATCCAAAAATATGTACAATCAACGCATGTGTAAGCGCGCACACACACCTTGAATGGCCGAAACCTATTTTAATTTGCTTGGCAAAAATCCTAAAATCCCGTGCATACGCGTGTGACATAGAAAATTATATGCGTCGCAAAATTATCGCACAAATTTTGTCTAGAAGGAAGAAAAAGAAAAGAAAGTGTGACACAAGCGAATTTAGTGTGAATTTCACTGTCGCAAAGGCAACTGCACCTGCGAATAGTTCGTTTAAATTTAGTCTACTCAGCATTACTTTTAGCTAACTACTCGTATTTAGCGCGAATTGATGTCAAGATTTCCGTTTTGAATTTCGTTTTTCTTTTCACCCCTTAAATAACATTGAGGATTTTTGGCAAGACTCTGCGTATGTCTGGCACTTGTGTGCAACGTGACACCACCGTATGTAGCTGCACACTGCCGCAATGCTGCCCTAATCGTTTTAATTTAAGGTATTATAAGTACGCATTTGATGTGAATACTTAAGCGAGTGCTGAGTAGGAGAATCTCTATGCGATTGGCAGAAGTGGGTCGAACTATTTACAAGCACTTAAGTGCGAGATGAAGTAGAAACTAAAATAAACAAAAAATCTCAACTGTCGCAAGTTTCAAAATATTATACTTAGAATAGAAATACAATTTTCAAAATTGTCATGGCATTGTCACTGTTGACTTCTCATGTTGTTGCTCCGATAGCAAAATAAGTAGGTTGGTATAACACAAACATACACACATACAAACGCATGTGTGCAAAGATTCGCATATACTACTTACATATAATATATACATACTTTTACATACACACATACGCACTTAGGCATGCACAGATACATATATGTATGTATGTGTTCTTATGCTCTTGCGTACATTTATTTAATCACTTCCGTGTGTATTTTCGCAAATATTTTTGTAACGGCATTTGTATTTGTCGCTTTTGTCGCTTGCTGGCTGCTTTTGCTGATCTCACTGCTAGCTTTTTTTGTTATTGTTGTTGCGTTTCTTGACTCTGTGACACACATTTTCAGTGTTGCATTGCTCTTCCCGTCAAGAAATTACGCAAAAACTATTAGTGGAAAATGAATATTGTCGCACATTCCTATGCACATACGCGTGTGCATGCTAGTTTATGAGTGCATAAGTGTGTGTGTGAGCTATTCACATACGCACATATGTGTGTGTGTGGGTGCCGTGCTGACGTTATGACACTCATCGCTAATTGGGTGTAGAAAATGCGTAACGTGCCGCCAAGCACAGAATATTGTGCATTTTATTTGTTTTTCAAAAACTGAAAGTTCCAAGGATCTTTTATTTGTGTTAAATACGAGCATGACGAAGATTGTAGCGTTCCAATTTCCACTGATTGTGATTTTACATAATTGAATTGAGTTATGCGGGTGTGAAACCGAAATCCGACATACTGCTTTTGTGGTGTGCATTTCTTTAGAGTATATTTATGCGTATGTGTGTGTAAAGTGCATATATTGCAACTAATTTTGTATTATTTAAATTTGCAATAGCACAACTAGGCATGGAAATTATTGTATTTGAGTGCACTATTATTTCAAATACACTGTGCTCGGATTTTGATTTTTTTTTGTAACAAAATTTTTTTTTGTTGATGGTACATAATTGGGGATTTGCTCTAATCTTCGAAATAACGGTACTTGGAAACTTTCTAAAATTTTTAAATTTTTCTTAAATAACTACCTCAGTTCAGCTTGAGAACTTTAACTAAGATTTTGCATATGATTGCTCTTTAATATTACCTTAACTCTTTCTGAAAAGCATCAAAATCGGTTCCCCATAGCATATAACCACCATACAATTAATTACTCTGATATGTGGTTTTTTGTTTTAACTTCTTCCATTAAGCAGATAAGAGCATGAACTTTATTACTGTTTTTATTTATCATGAGCAGAAAATTAGAAGAGGAAATCAATCTTTTACAACTGGATCCTCTGCCGCCAGCCGCAACAGACAGTTTAAACAGATACTAAAAAGAGTGATGATGTTGGGGTGAATACGATGCGGTTCGAATCAGGAAGATACACGCGCACGTTTTCTCAAAACTGTGTTAAGCGCCAAAAGTTCATTTACTTAGACACAAAGAATTCGATAATGAAGAAATGTCAAATAGTGCCAAGCCGCGAGATTGACATCTAAATGGTGTTATTACAGGTGCGCCTGACAATAAGGTGACCAGCTTCACAATAACACATAACTCCTATTCATCTGATTGTTCGGCTATAAAGTTACAGTAAGATAATAAAGGGTCTATCATCAACACTTTTGCGCTACACCACCAATATTCTCAGCAGATCGACCACTTTTTGGTCTGCCAGTACTTTTTCTATCTTCAACAGAGCCAGTTCCGCGAAATTTGTTCACCTACCTTTGAACTGTCGACTCATGAAAAGGTTTGATTTCATAATAAGTCTGCTAGTTGATAAATGCCAGTCTGGCAAAACGTGGGACGTCATTGAGTTTGTAAGGCCTTAGTGTTCCATCATAACGGAAATCAGTGTGGTAAGATAATGGTAATTTTCGCTTAGCAGAGATTCTGTGCGTTTGGCATTGAAAGTCGGCCACAATTGTCGGGCCATTCTGCAGGTGGGGTCGTTACGCCATCTTTCAATCGCTGTTTTTACAATTTTCTTTCACATTTTTAAGTGGCTTGCAAGTCTGTAAGAGCATAATATGTCAATTCCTGTGAAATTACAGTCTGCTACATGTACTTGGCGCCAAGTCTGGCTAGTTAAGCGGCCCTGCAGTTCCTTTCGATCTCGTAATGGCCAGGAAGCCATGTCACCTTTATGTGAAATGACTTAGCAATCTCGTCAAGAACTGTGTGGCATTTTATGGTTACCTTAGAAGTTGTTATCTGCTTTGTGAGGAACTTTATCGTCGGCTGGCTATCAGTACAAAATGTAGATGTCCTTTCAGGGTAATGCAGCACATTTTACCAGCGTCTTGGCTTTTACTATTGCCATCAATTCGGCCTGAAAAACGCTGCAGTAGTCAGGGAGTCAAAAGCTGATTGAGATCCACAGATGTTTGGAATATACGCCTTTGCTCACCCTACCCCCGAGCTTTGAGATATCAGTGTATACACGGATGGATTCGCCCTGTCTTAGACTGTTTCACTCCCACTCTTCCCGTGAGTGTAGGATGGTCGTGATCGTTATAATTAATGGAGTTATCGTATATCTTAACTTTTAGTGACGCGTATTTGCTAACCGAACTTGACATGCTCTGGTACTATTTACCTCTTCCAACGGAGTTTTTTCTTTTTCCGCGATTTTGATAAAATGTTTAATGTTGCCCTGGAAACCGGAGTCATTGACTTTCCAAATTCAATGTGTTTTATGGTTTTGCATTATGTCACCACTTCCCTTCCCTCCCTTGACGATTCTACCATTTTCTCTGACAATTCCGCAAATCTCCCTCCGTATTGCGAGTTATTTGACAAAACTTTGCTCATTAGCCCCTGTCACTACTGCAACAGTTGCTCGTTGCTGTCTTATTATTGATGTGCTTTTATTTGCTGCGCTATTTCCACTGTCACTTGCCTTTTCCACATTCCGTTGCTAATTTGTCCGCTGCGACCAAACGCCTGCCCGCCTGCTTCATTTGCTTTAATTGAATTCCTGAAAAAGCATTGCGGCCCATATGTGCGCCAGCAGACCCTCATACACCCCCAGCTCTTGCGCGAGTGCAAACGTACTTGTATAAATTTTTGGACTTACATGAGTGAATATTTTTTGTGCAAAAAAATTTCTTTTGCCCAAAATTTAAATATTGTGCACATATATTTGCGCTTGTGTGTATGTAGGATGGCGTCTCGGGGCAATGAATTGCATACCAATTAAAAGCCAATAAAAGGAGCGCCTTTGTCTCTTTATTTCTTTTTTTTTGTGTTTGGATACTTACAGTTTTTTCTCACAAATTTTATTTTTCTCATAAGCGGACGCCTTTCATGAGAGCACAAATTTTTAAGTCCCCTAGGTGTACGCTTAAGAGAGAGTACACTGTATATGCATGAGTTTGATCACAAGAACCTCACATCAATGGGCTGCGCATAGTTTTGTGCCGATCTCCAATTCAATTCAAAGCGTTTTTTTGTGTGTTTGTATTTGTGTGTTGCCGATTCCCGAATTTGTGCTCTCCTGTTTAAGCCAGAGGGGCGGCAAACGTTTGCCAAATCATATCAAGTGGATTTTTGTGTTTTGTTGCTTTTTACGCGCCGATCTGGCGGTCGGGAGGAATGATGGGTCGGTCGCCAGTTCACACGATTCGTTCAGACTCTTTTGCTGAAATGCACATATGGCAATACGCGACTGACTATTCCTGCTTTTTTCTTTTTTCAATTGTTGGTTTTTTTTTGTATTTGCATGGCGATATTAAAATTTATTTAATTTATTAGTGTGACGGCCTTTCAAGGTTAGCAAAAATGTTTGATGTGAACTCTGATGATATTTTGATTTATACCCATCATGAAAAGGAAGTGTTAAACTATTTTGTTTTAAAAGAGATGATACTAACAGCATAACAACAGCATGACAATTTCGAGGTTTTCCCTATGCAACATACGAGACCAAGCGCTAGTCAAAATAATTGCGGAATATCTACTCAAGCGTTTAAGTCTCATAAAAAGCGATCGTTTTCACGACAATTCATTATTTTGCGTTAACCATAAGTATTTAAAATATTTATTTTGTAAATGGTATTTAGTTGCGGCAATGCATGAAGAGGCAAATTGAGTTGTACTCCCATTGCAGGAAGTCTGTTACAAATACTCGCTGAAATATCAATAAACACAATTTTGAGCCAGATCACTCAAGTTCAAGGTTAATTGCATTAGTTTGCATATTTTATCGGCGCAAGCTGTAATGCTTTACGTAGACAAATTTAGAAGGCATATTTCGAGTGCTGATGTAGGGTCACTCAAGGACGATGCAGGTCTTTGACCGCAATTATTTGTGTAATGTACATTTTTTTCCGAAAATTGGCACTATAGACTAGGACAAACTTAGACATGTTGAATAACTCTGGTTAACGAAATTATTTACCAAAATTTTCAACATTGAATAAAGTTCACAATTATTATTTTTTAAACTTTTTTAGTTTACTTCTTACTATACTCAGACCTACAACTAACGGCAATGTGCAAAATATTTGATTCACCTGGCATACAATTAAATGCTGATGGGACTTTATTTTCTCTGTGAAAGGTTTCTGTGCATGGCAACAATCTGGCAACTTTCTAGCTTTTATTCGTGAAGAGAACTGCATTTCTCGCATACAAATGTTCGAGAAGGAGTGAAGGAATTTTTATGCGGCGGCCGCCGTAGCCGAATGGGTTGTTGCGTGATGACCATTCGGAATTTAGAGAGATCTTAGGTTCGAATCTAGTTGAAATACCAAAATGAAGAAAAAGTTTTTTCTAATAGCGGTCGCCTCTTGGCAAGCAATGGAAAACCTCCGAGTGTATTTCTGCCATGAAAAAGCTCCTCATAAAAACCATTTGCCACTCAAAAAGGGTAGACGCGCCAATTATGTACAAAAGTGGGCAAAAAATAAGGTGAATTTATTTGTCAAACTTCACGGGATTAAAATTTCGCTTTAGTTATTTTTTTCATGAGTTGGCAGCACTGTTAATAACATCTGGGCCAACTTTCATGTGAATGTCATTATCAGTAATATATTTACGCTTGTGTTTACCAAACGACCAAAAGTGCATTTTTCGATTTTTACAATGTCTGATTTGATTGAGCAGAGAAGTGCCATAAAATTTTGTTTGCGGAATGAAATTTCGGCTGCGGAAACGTTTAGCATGCAGAAGGCATTTGGTGATTCGACCATGTCGCAGAAAAATGTTTATAAGTGGTACAAAGACTTCAAAGAGGGTCAAGAACGTGTTGATGATTTGGAGCGCTCCGGACGACCATCGATGTCAACAGATGACCAACACGTCAATAAAGTGAAGGAGTTAGTGCTCAAAAATCGTCGGTTGACTGTTAAAGATCTTACTGATATGATCGGAATATCAGAAGGATCTGTGAAAACCATTTTGAAAGACCATTTGGGCCTACGAAAAGTCAAATCTCGTTTGGTACCGAAAACTCTCAATTTCTTGGAAAAAAGTCGTCGCGTTGATGTGTGTGAAACAATGCTTTCAGACTATCAGGACAAGCTCAAATGCATCATTACGGGAGATGAGACTTGGATTTATGCTTACGACCCTGAAACAACCGACCAATCAAGCGAATATCGTGCTAAAGGCGAGGCCAGACCGAAAAGAGCACGTCCAACTCGTTCAAAAATAAAGGTCATGATGACAGTTTTTTTCGATATTCGTGGTGTGGTGTAATATGAATTCCTTCCACCTGGCCAAACTGTTAATAAGGAATATTATTTGAGCGTTATGCGTCGTTTACGTGAAGCAATTCGTTTAAAACGACCAGAATTATGGGCCAACAACTCTTGGTTTTTGCATCACGATAATGCACCGTCTCACACTGCATTCGTTCTTCGCCAAAAATTCCACGCATATCGTTCCGCAACCACCGTATTCGCCTGATTTGGCTCCGTGTGACTTCTGGCTATTCCCAAAACTCAAGAGACCACTCCGGGGAACGCGTTTCGAGTCGATTGAGGAGATAAAAGCTGAACCGAAGAAGGTGCTGATGGCTATACCGGAAATTGACTATTTGGTATGTTTCGGGGATTGGAAAAATCGTTGGCTTAAGTGTATTTCATCGAGAGGAGATTATTCTGAAGGGGTTGAAATTTATTTACAATAATAAATAAAGATTTTTCATTTTACAACCAAATTCACCTTACTTTTTGCACACTTTTTAATTAAAAAGTTTGAAATTTTTACGAAAATAAAGGGTGATCAAATTTGAAGTACTTTTTCCAATAGGGGGTTTTTTTACTGTCACATGTCACTAATGTCAAACTAAATACATAATTTTTTCAGTATTCATTGACATTTCTTCACGGAAAGACTTACGCCTCAGCAACGTTTACAAGCGAAAATCGAATCGCGCTTAGGCCAACTTATGTAGTACAGCGATGAGTCCCATTTTTAGCTTAATGGCTACGTCAATAAGCAAAATAGTCTTATTTGGGCTAAAATCGAAGCCATCCAAGAACAGCCATTACATCGGTTTCGGTAGCAATTTATCTCTCATCTCGGACCAGTGGATTGGCCACCAAGATCGTATGATCTCACACCTTTGGACTTTTAATTGTAGGGGGTGTATAAAGTCTAAATGATTTGTGGATAAAACAGCTGCAATTGAGGCATTGGAAACGAACATTACTAAAGTTGTTCTCGAGCTACTGACCGAAGTCCTTCAGCGAATCATTCAAAATTGGTATTTACGGATGGCAGAATTACGGCCAACATTTGAAAGGGATTATGTTTAAAAAATTAAAGTCACAAAAATAATAAAACCAATCAATTTAAAATTTCCTTTGTTTGTCAATCCTCTGAATTGATCACCCTTTATGATGACTTGTTTAAATTTGCAATAACTTGAAATAGTTATTTGGCATCAATCACTGAATAATTAACCAAAGCTTTGATAGACGAGCGGAAAACAAAGTGACCACCACAGTTTGCCAACATTGGGCCGGTATTATTCAATAACCCGATGTATTATATATGTAACTACTATAGATATATGAAAAATTCTAGTAAGTGGGAAAATGTGAAATCTAAAGAAGAGGGACAGCCTATCGAATCTCATGAAACATCTGCCCAACAGAGTAAAGATTTTTTACTTAACTTATTTATTTCTTCTTGAACTGATTTACTGAAAGTTCCTTCCTTAAATTTAAAATTATTAATCAGCAATCGAACATTTCATCTTCAATATTAGTGAAATTGTAACTCACTTCAATGGAGTTGGAGCCAGGAAATATATTTTTACGAGGTGCATTACTTAAACATTGGTTACTTTCTTGTCTGAAGTAACAAACCATTTTTATTAAGATCAAATGTTTTTCTGTAGTCAGAGTAAAGCTTTGTTCCCCATCTCTTTCAACGCCTACAAATGCAACATAAAATTGTATTCATGAGTTGTACGTATGAATGTATTTGCTTCTAACGTTTAGATCTCGTTTTCTAGTTAATGAGTACAATATTTTTCAATTATTGCATTGTAGCTGTGAAACATGCCCTCTATTTAATAAGCGTTAACACGGAAGCGGCACAGGGGCGGATTTGAAGAAGAAGGGAGCATAGGCTCAGTGGAAACTATTTTCTTCAAATTAGTTTTAGTTTAATTGAGAATCGATAAAATGTAAAGAAGAGGAATATTCTAGTTTTTATGTCAATTAGTACAGATTTTCACATTCCAAATTAGCCGAAGTTATATTTTTTCCAATTGATTTTGGTTTGAAATTAATTGTAACAAATTTTATATAGGTAGAAAACCTTCCGTCTCATATAGGACAAGGTGGTGCAAAATTAATCATTCAATTTTGTTTTTGAATAACTTTATTATATGTATAATTGGCGCTTACACCCGAGCGCTGGTCGAACTCTTCCTCCAGTGTATGGTATGCGTTTTGATATTTTTCCACAAACGGAGGGATTTATAGTTTTAAGTTGACTCCGAACGGCAGATGGTTTTTATGTATGAGTGGTTTTTTCGTGGCATAAATATATTTGGAGGTTTGCCATTGCCTGCTGAGGGGCGATCGCTATTGGAAATTCATTTTCTATTATTTCATGTTCATGCATGAGAATTTGAACGAATTCAATAAAAAAAATGTTTTTGAGTGATAGAAATATTTGTGATAGGGTGATTAATTCTGCACCATCTTTTCATTTCATATTTTACATTACCGTGCATGGTCCCTTAATTTTCTGGTTTCTGTGGTGTAGCTGCCACCTTAGGTATAGCATTTCCAAGAGATAACCGCTCTCTATGAGACAGACGTTGTTTCAGACACACCTCACATGAAGTCAGACGCTGCGATGTGAAATAAGGGCAGAATGCTTATTTGAAGGCGGCATTTGTTTGCCAAGTGAGTAGGATTAGCGAGCGTTGTAGTTTTTTTGAAGTACTTGCCCTTCCCCAAGGCAAAACCACCCCCACCCATTATTCCTACCCGCTGCTTGTCCGGGACTTCTTATTTGCAAATAAATACTTATTCACAGCTACCTTTCATATCTGAAGGCCGTATCACTATTCGCAACGCGTGACCCGTCCGGTAGCCTGCAGTTCAGCTTTCGTGGAACTCCATAAAGCGCCCAGCCCAACAACCGGCGCCATAGCAATTAATCATCACCATCATTCGTAACTCTAGTCAATGCATAATTGGAATTCAAAATGTTTGCTATGGATCAACGCCCCTCTGCACAGAGGCGCGGCTTTATAAGGTTTTATGAACAAAAGTTCTAAATTAGGGACTTCTGATCGTTGTTTACTATGTAGATTTTTAAAAAATTATGAAGTTAACTCTTCTATTGCATACGTAGCTCCCGTAGCTGATAGTTCGAGAGGAAACTGTAATTATTACCTTAACTACTTTTTGTCTATATTGTAGCCTGGCGGAGATCTAAGAAAAAATTTTAGTACAGAGTCTTATAATTGGCTCAAAGTTTTTATTGATTGTTGATCTTTTTTTTTCTTGACAGAGTTGTGTATTTATTCTATCGTTTGAATGGTGGGGCAGTATTAATGTCCAGGCTTACTGTTTTAGTTAAGTTTGGGACCGAATGAGAAAAAAGAGAAGGAAGATAAAGTTAGCTTAGGTTATAGCGGCTGTTCACTATAAGACACACTCAGGCTCGCTGCCCATTGTGATACCGCATGGGGAACTGGTCCTCATCCCCATAAAACCAATGTGAACTTTTCAAAACTGTCGAAGATCCATGATTTCTAAAGTTTAGATATTCCAACTCCTTAAAAAATTGTCTACCTGAAGTGGTTAATTTACGTCCGGATAAGAAATGGCACAGAAAGTTAGATAGGACTTTTTCCTTCTTCTTTCAACGAAGTCATGTGTTTGCACGTCCATCCTCTGAGCGGGTCTGTCTATTAGGCAGTGCCCCGTTACACCGGATATCAGTGTGCTAAGACTATGCTTATTTTGATTTAGCAGAGAATGGGTTAGTGCGTGAATACAGAAAAATATTTTTCTAATAGCGGTCGTCGGTCGACAAACAATGGCAAACCTGCGAGTGTATTTTGCCATGCTAAAGTTTCTCATAAAAAAACCATTTGCCGTTGGGAATCGGCTTAAAAACGGCGCCAATTAGTTATTTTTAGAGATTCTCTGCTTTTAGCATTGAGAGTCGGTCACAACTATCGGGCGATTCTGCAGGTGTAAAAACGAACGAGCGATATCTTGGAAACAAGTATGAGGGTTAACTTTTGGGCAATTTACGTGTGAGCTGGAAATAAAACAGCAATCGCAGCAGCTATTTGTGGAAGATGCACCTCGAAGAAAATGGTGGCTTTTTTTCGGAAAACCTGGTCATGTTGCAACTGTATGAATAGAGAAACTTAAAACAGCAAATCTGAGTACAGGGTTGTCCATATTCGACGGACCCATCTGGCAGCCCTGTATCTTTTGACAGAGACGTCAGATCGCTTAATGATATACTGCTTTGGAAGCATCTGTCAAAGCAAATTTTACCATGGAACAGTATACGCCCAGCGAGCGCTCCCAAATTGTTGAAATTTACATTCAACAAAAAAAGTCAATTGTGAAAACTCAACGTGCGTATAAAAAATTAAATAATGTAAAAAGTGCGTCTTCTAAGAACACCATTAAACGTTTGTACGAAAGGTTGTCGACTGGTGATGCTCTTTCTAATCTAAAGAGGCCAAATCAAAACCGACCAAGGCGATCGGATGAGAATATTGCTCTTATACGGGCCAGTGTTGAGACGTCGCCAAGGACATCCCAAAATCGCCGTTCTCAGCAGTTGGGCATTGCTCGGACCACTTTACAATGAATTATCCGCAATGATTTACATTTATTCCCGTATAAGATTCAATTGACGCAAGGATTGTTGCCTGCGGACAAGCCTCGTCGATTGGAATGGGCAGAAAGAGTCATCGAAATGGCTGAAGATCCGTCGAATATGGGCAACCCAGTAGTACACAAATAATTGTTTGCCAAAATTTTTCCAAGAATAAAGGAAAACCAACCGCCGAAGACAGTTCAAGACAATGCGAGCTTTCACGTATCTGCTCACACAAGAGAGTTTTTAAGCACTCAAATGAATGAAATAATAGGACATCTGCCTTACAACCCTAATTTGGCACCTACTAATTTCGTTTTGTTCTCGAACATCAAAAACGAAATACGAGGTTAACGTTTTTCAAAGCTTAAGACTGGATAAGAGCAGATTTGTGGGGAAACATACACTAGTCAAAGCAGTCAGTCAGGAAGACCATTGTACTACACCTGGATAGACTACAGTAAAAAGAATAGATGGACAGGATATATTCCAGATTGGATGGTAAGGCTAAAAAATTGGGTTGAGGTCACTTTTTCGCAAATCTTTTAGATTCATTATGAGCCTTAAGAGATTCGTATGAGGAAGAGTATGAACTTTATCCATATGAACTTTCAGTACATCGCAACTCTGCAGCCAAAGTGTGATCCTAGAAAACGCCGGACAGATACAGAGAAAATACTCTGCAGTGTTCTCATTCTCACGAAAGGATAGGCATATTGGGTCGCCAATGATTCCCATTCCCAATCATACATTTTACACGCACCATTACTCTCAGGACCTTCCTACTAAGTTTTAATAGAAAGGCCGCTAATTTCCTGTTTGGGTCTTTCACAAAGCACTTCTCTACTCGGCAGAAGTCCAACTCAGATCAATATCTTCTATGGCTAGCCTCAATCCATAGTTGAGTCGATTCAGAATTGACACTTCGAATGGGTTCAGGGACTCGTGGTATGCTTGCAGATCCCTTCATTAGCCAGTTTGTCAGCCAACTCGTTCCCTGTAGTACCACAATGTCCAGGCACCCAAATAAAACAAACTTTTGCAACACTGTTCAGTTTTGCCTTATATTCACCGTCTAATTTCGAAGAGCAGCGTGGGTTGGCAAGGGCTTTTAGTGTACCTTGCCTGTCACTACGAATTTTAATGCTACTATGCCGCTACTTTTTCTCAATTGGTCAGTACGATTGATGAGCCAGCAGCTTGCTTTGAAAGCAACTACTTCTGAGTGGCAAACAAGTGCTTTGAAAATTGATTCAGGCGAATACCGAAGTGTACTGGCTTTCAAGTAGAATATTTTGAAAAACAATAAGACCATTTTCATTATTCTCTTGCTGTGTTTTCATTATTGGGCGTAAAATATAAAATCCTCGTAAACCAATATAACAAAAACAAAAAAATGTAATATTTAATGCATGTGGCTAAAATTTCAAATCTAATTTTCTTCGAATAAATCCCTTATATAAAACTCTATATGTATGAAATAAAAGGAACGCACATGGGATAGAAAATATTAAGGATCACCTCCATATAAAAGAAGTATTAGTTGAATATCACACTCCATATTTCTGTTATAAAAGATCCTCAAAATATGCAAAAAAACCAAAATATTCAGAGGAGGTTTTTAATTGTTCACTAAATTAGTCTCTTCTGAACCGCACTAGTTCTCCTATGGCGGGTGGCACACATGAACTTGTACATTTATTTAAAGAGTTATGTACATACATACATACACATGTACATATGTATGTGCATTTGTGCATGCATAGCGATTGCATATAGCTTACGTCTATTCCAGACTGACAACTTCTTCCTCTAGTTAGCGTGCCAAAAGTTATTGCTTCAATGCATCGCAATCCATGATTCGCAAATGAGAAACAAATCAAATTACCAACTTAGAGTGAGTGCAAAAGAAATCAAACCTACTCACAACAAACACATTGGAGGTAGATATGTGCATATATTTTTTTTTTAAGTTGTGTGGTAGGTATTTATGGATTTTAAAAATAACATAATGCATAACAAAAGAAAATGTAATTATTGTTTATGTTGCAAAAAGTAATAATAAAATTAAAACATCGACAAGGGCAAACAGTAACAGAAACAGCAAAAAACCGGAGCTCAGCAGAACTTGAAACAGTCAAATCATAATTAATCAGTTAACCCTTGATGGATGTATGCATGTGTGTATGTATGTATGTATATATATGCTCCCTCGTCACCATCGGGCAGAACATTTGTTAATGCGTTTCACACTTTTTGTTTGGTGGTGGTAGTAACGTCAAAATGTTGGCGGCTCAACTCTAGGCTGTTTCCACACATTTATATATGGGGATATGTATGTACATACACACATACATATATACATCTAAATATAATAAGGGAGGCCAATAATTTTAGGAAGATAGTGCCAACTTTTTTAAATTTATTTTTATTTAGTGTCAACTTTTATGGTGGGTTAGTCTGGTACGAAAAGGATTGCAAAAAAAAATCGTAACTTTTTTGTTTGTTTTTGCTGTTGATCTCAACTCAAACCAATCAAGGCTTCTCGCGTGAAACGCACAATTCTGCACAATCTCCGAAGTGCAGCTTTTTCGATTTCTTTCATTAAAACTTAGTTTTTAAATCCAAATTATTATACTGGCAGAAAAACGCGCCAAGACAAGCTTTCTCTCAGCGAATGAAATCTTATTAGATTGAGCATCAAATAAAATGGTTTTAGGGTGCTCTAGAATCAGATAATTTTTATCTATGCACATATTATTTTTTCTTGTCTGGCGCAATAACCGCTTAAGCGATCAAATTTACTATGGACTGCAATCAAATTTGAAGGTTGAATCTCTTCTATCTTCTTCCGAAATGATATTTTTATTTTGTTGAATAGACAGAAATAGTTTCAGCGAAAAATGTAGACTTTCTTGTGCATAGAATTACGCAAACGACCCGGATCGTATACCCTTAAAACAGTTGGTTGGTTGAATGGTTAAAGTAGTGATTCTTTCAGAATCCAAATAGCGGTTCCGCCCAATTTTGTTGCCACATTCTCGGTACTAACTTGTTTAATGGTTATTTAAAGCATGACTATATCCAGTCTGTGCGGTTTAAGAACCTTATTAGGTTGTCGACGTTAAGCTACACAGTTGTTTGAGACTCTTGAACAGTGGTTTGCCAAGGGTTGACATTCTCTACTTCCATAAGTGAGGGCATTCACAGAGGAAATGGAAAATTATCTTCTTTCTATCTGGGTACAGTGTGTGTTGTGAGGGATGCCCATTTTGGCTGCTTGTTCCCCGATAGACCAGAGGCCAGTTATCACCACTCTAACAAAACAACATCTGTCCAAGTCTGTATGTCGGTA
>JAYXIM010030820.1:0-81597 GCA_037575425.1 Anastrepha fraterculus
GCGCATAAAGTCATTCTGTACGACTAAGAAATATTTTACCTCTCTATTCCTACATCAATTACAAACCTCATCGCATATTAATTGATTTAACTGTAACTGCATTACTTAGCTATTTATAATTTATAAAATTAAAAAATTACAAGCATATTTAAATCTTATGAAACCTCAAGCAAGTTGCCAAATACTGAATGGCAGCCGGGGGGAGCTGCATTCAAAGTTGTAAGCCTCTAGCTCATCGGCAAGTTGCTTAAAACTCGAATGCAAGGTACCTACCGGGTAAACACGAAAAGGAGTTCATATAAACGCCGTAAAGCAGATATTAAAATTAAGTTCTTCGTGCCAAAAAATTCCCAATTCCCGGTTAATAACAAGTGAAGGAGTAGAACCACACATACGTGCGTATGTACTCGCATAGATTTAAGTAAAATTTTATTTGGTCAGACTGTTAATTTTTGCAATGGGATAGAAAGTTAGTATTAATATTATATATGAAACGCTAGTCTTTATCCGATCTCAAGAATATTTTGGCCGGGCATAATTGAGATGAAGGGCAATACAAGCAGCAAGTTTCCACGAGTCCTATTAAGTCGCTAACGAGATGCGCGCGGTCGTGGGTAATCGTGCCACCTCCCATTTTTCAAAATTTTCCCTGTGTCAAATTTTTTTTTTCATTTTTGGTGCCAAATTTTAGTACTTTTGCCTTATTTATAACAGAGATTTCTTTTTTGAAAATTGCCGTTATATGGCAAGTGTAAGTTGCTGGTGGCCGGTAGGTATTGACAACCTACCTCAAGGAGTAATATGTGCACGAAGACGGACAGACATGACCAAATCGACTCCTCTCATAATTATGAGCTTTTTGGTATATATGATATATGTATATCTGTAACTATCTCGATTCCTTTGTAGAGCAATTCCGTTATTGAACAAATTAGAATACCCTTAGGCACAAGTGAGTGCGGTCATATTAGATTTGCATTAAGCTCGAAATTGACTTAAGAGTAATGCGCTAATGGTTTTTTGTTGTTGTTGAATTCTATATAGAATCCGAATATGTTAGGAATGATGGAAAAATTAACCCGCCTCAACGTACATATGTATGTATAGGTGAGTCAAGCCTTCCTTATGTATACGAGTATAATCTTTGGGCTTATAACTTTAATTAGCACTGACCGTTCACCTTCCAATCAGTGAACAACATAATATAGGCGATAAGTGCTTAGCACAAATATTTATTTATATATTTATGTACATACATATGCACATATTTTTCGAATCTTTTTATTTTGTATTACTTTTTCACAACGAACAAGGACGATTGGTTTTCAGTCAGAGGAGTTTTTACTTTAGCAATGATAGGATTGAGCGCATTACATGAAACAGCAAAAGCCTCTTGTATACAATTACTGCAATTATTAACCAACGTGCAATTTCATGGTACACTCATCCCTCCATTTACATGATAGATACGTTCTTGGAAAAATCGTACAAAACGAAACCGTGTAAAACGAGACCCCAAGTTCATACAAAGTATACTGATATGATCAATAAACCTGAAAACCGTGTAAATCGATCTAAAGAAGACAAAGAAAAGTCGCAGATATGTTCATTATAATCATGTAAAATGAGATAAGGAGTGACTCCATTTTAATTCAATTTATTTTTGAAAATTAACACGTAAACATTAATTAACAATATTCCTTTCAAATAAAAACAATAAAAAACGTAAACAAATGAATCTTGTTATTCTGTAGAAATAAAAAATAAAAGAATTCAAACATAAATAACTTGAATAACAACTGCAACTTAAAAAACAGAATACAAAATCAGCCATTACTCTTCTTCTGAGCTGTGTAAAGCTAGAATTTTCCTCTTCCTTACCAAATACATTAATTATTTTCCAAGTCACTAACTAAAAATGCATCAACGTTTTCCATAGGTGCAGCTTCACTAATTCAGATGTTGGCTACATTGGCCACTTGCTTACTAAAAGTTGATTCACTTTTGGATGGCACGATTTTAGTGATTAAGTAGTTTTTCCAAATCCTCACCTTCCATCGCACGCGGCCTTTTAGAATATTTTGAAAAAATATTTCGATGATTAAAATTTGTTTTTGTTCTCTAATCCCGAAATATAAAAGGCACCCCTCGTATTAATCAGTAAAGGTTTCAAAAAACAATCACCTGATGCGTTACTATAAAGAAGTACAGTCACCCTAACCTTAGATGCTTTGAATCCTCCGGCCCATCTCTCAGATTTTGGCAAATAAGTTCTTATGGGCATTTTTGTGCAATAATAACCCGGTATCATCGGCATTAAATACTTGGTCATGAACGTAAAAGTTAGTTCGTTTAAAATAATTTTTTTCCCCACTGGCAGTTTTCCTTTCTCTGGGTATTCTTTTTATTGACATTATAGGGCTCTAATTAAGTCGAATTACTATTAAGAAATACATTTTTACTAAAAACTGTCCTTTTCGCCTTGGAATCCAATCAGAGCAAATGACTTCGAATCTTCTTCTTTACGCTCAATGCCACCATCTTAATATTTGCGGCTGACGTTTTGGAAAAGGGTGCGTTTGGTAGCTTTGAAGCAGCTTTTAAAAGAGTACGTTCATCATTATGATACTCATAACTGGAATAATGTAAAACTATCAAAATAAGACACAAAAAAAATTTTTGTTGTGATTTTAAAAGCGTGCAAAAGCGAAATTGTATTATTCGAGTACCGTGCAAATCGAGGGGCTGGTGCATGTACATTTGTATCTTTCTGCAAATATGCATAGTATGGCAGTAACCTCACTGTAATTTTCAAATCGGTTTAAATTGGAAACAAATTGTTTTTACTGCTCTCTGCTGAGAGTAAAAAAATAAGGTATGGTAAAATTCAAGAGCTTAAAAAAATGTAACTAAAAAAATGGTAGCCAAAATAACTACATATATAAGTATAATATTTATTATGCATACTCGTATAACTGGCAACTGGAATAAAAACGACGGTAACAATCTCAAAAATTCAACTTCGCCATCGATATTTTCATTTGCCTAAGCATTCGCTTTCGCAATCGCAATCGCAATCAAATTTTCATTTGCATTTACAGCAACGAACTTATAATTTCCCCTCTGACAAAGTTCAATGAGAGCTTTGATGCGATGAATGATGAGTGATTTACAGTGAATAAATGAACGAGAAATCACCGGAAATTTCAAGTGTGCAATTTCGTATATATTTTATATTTTTTTATATTATACAAACAACGAGTACTCACCTAGTACTTATCAATATTTTCGTGATGTACAGAACGGGATAGTACTTGTATTGAAGTGTTTCATTCACAGTGCACTACAAAAATTGGATTGTTCACGAGTTGTAGAGCATTTCTGATTTTTTATAACTGAAAATATGTATTAATTTATTCAAATATATAAATATGTATACATTTCCGCTGATTTATTCCAGGCCCATTTTATATTGTGTTTAGCTGATCAAATGCAAATATAAGAAAAAAACATTTTTGAAAATAATAAAAACATTTGTTGTACGAGTAGATGTTGTATTTACCATTAAATTGAATTAATAAATTTCGTCTTTCAGGCTACGTATGTACATGCATGAGTATTCAGTTGCAGAAGTATTTGCTATATTTAGTAACAGTTTCTGCCCAATTCATCTTTTCCCACTTTTTGTAATTCATGAAGCATTTATCAGAGTGTTAATAATGCGAATTGCTTGTCACAATAAAATCCTATAAGCATAAATATCTTTGCTCCCGAATTAAGCGGAAAGAAGGCCCGACATAGCGGTGACTTTTCGGCCGTGGCGGCCATGAGTAATACATGTTATGTACATATGTGTGTGTATAGTATGTATTTAATTCTTTCGCTGGAGCAATTGTTGTGCGAGTAAGTGCAACTGTGACTACGCATAGTAGCATCTGGAGCTTCTGCTGGTTATTGGTATTTACCATTGCTTTATATATTTGCAGTTGCCTCTTTTTCTCATATTACACATTACATGCATATGCATTTATATAAGTATACATATATGTATATAAAGGGGGATTTTTTAAGAGCTATAGGAAAGTTTTTTCAAAAAAACACACGTAAAATTCAGAAAAATGCTCGAAATTTTTATTTAAATCGATAGTACATAATTTAATGTTTGAAGATAATTTCATGCAAATGTTGACCGCGACTTCGCTTCAAATGGTCCATCCGCTTAGTCCACTTTTGGCATACTCTTTCCAATGTTTCGGCCGGTATCTCACATATAAATGCTTTAATGTTGTCTTCCAATGCGTTAATTGAAGCAGGATTGCCTGAATAGACATGAGTTTTAAAACAGCCCACAAAAAATAATCTAAAGGCGTTATATCGCACGATCTGGGTGGCCAATTTACAGGTCCCGAACGTGAAATGAAAAGTTCACTGAACTCGCCTCTCAACAAGTCCATTGTTACGCGTGCTGTGTGACATGTGGCACCGTCTTGCTGAAAACACATCTCATGCAAGTCAAGTTCTTGCATTTTGGGCAAAAAAAAGTTGGATATTATTTCACGGTAGCGCTAACCATTCACAGTTACGTTACGATTCGCAGCATCTTTGAAGAAGTACGGTCCAATGATACCTCCAGCCCATAAACCGCACCAAATTGTGCTCTTTTCTGGATACATTGGAAGCTCTTGCAATTCTTCTGGCTGATCTTCACTCCAAAACCGACAATTCTGCTTATTTACGTACCCATTGATCCAAAAATGAGCTTCGTCGCTGAATAAAATTTTTCGACTTTAAACTTTCTTAACAGAACACGCATTTTCATAATAAAATTAAATGATTTTAAGCGATGTTCGTTTGTAAGACGATTCATGGTTAAATTATAGACCAAACTGAAGATGTTTGAGAGTGAAACAAAACACGAAAGGTGCGTCAGCTGTTTAAACCAACTGTTTAAAAAGATAATAGCTAACAAATCACCCTTTATATTTGTGTCTGCAGCTGACAACGAGAAAGACATTCAAATTAACTTTTGAAAATTTATTTCATGGCTCTTATTGTAACTTTTATCTTATAGGATTTCTTTAGCGCTTACATACATACATACACACATACATACATACTTATATATGTATGGTATTTACATTAGGTTGTCCCAAAACCAAAAAAAAAAAAAATTATTTGATGCTACCCCCTAAAAGAAATTACAATTTCAACCATTTTGTACAACAGGCCTGAAAGTCCTTCAAAATTAATAAAATCAAAACACAATATTTATTGCGGTTTTTGTTTTGTTTTTTTGACATAAGAAACTTTAATTAACAAAAAAGTGCATTATTATAGTTTTTTTATTTTTTTTTTTAATTGTTTAAACAATTTATTGTTGATTTTTAATAACTTTTTTATTTAACCTAGAAAATTGTAAAAAAAAATTGCAGGGTCTCATTACAAATGATTAAAAGTGTTTTTATCAATAAAGGATAATCTATAAATTTTTGGAAATTTGTAAATGGGGATTATTAATATCCATCTGGGTAAAAATGAAGTAACCACAGAACAAATTTAGGAGGTAGCTTCAAGGAAAATTTTGTGATTGGTTCCAGCCTAATGTACCTACATGCATTACGGCATGTAGACAGGCTTTGCTGTTGTTATAATTTTTTGTTCTTCTGACGTTTTGTCGCATAACGATTTTGCTTTTAGTTTGCATAAAGGCGTGTATACATACATTATTGTATAATTTATTTTCATGGAATTCCTTTTTACTCATTCTGCGACCTGGAAATGGCTTTCATTGTGATGCATAAAAATGCGTACTTAGCAATTTACAATTTTTGTCTTTAGAATGTAGAAGTACATATACGCACGTAAACTGAACACCTCTTTGACCGGCACATTTTTTATTTGGCTGACATTTTTTTACGGGTACCATATTAAAAAAGAAGGCATACATATATACATATGTATGCACATACGTATACGAGAAAGTTTTCGTATTTTGGCATATGCAGGAATGAAAATTTTGATAATTTCGTGATTTTTGTCTCATTTTCAAAAATTCATAACTTTTCATTTTGCTTAATATTTTATTTCGTGCACAATAATACAGTGCCACGTTTTTTTTACATTGTATTGAAGTTTTTCTGATGGGACCAAAGTTAATCTTCATTATTTGAAACAATTTAAATAAAACTACATTTCCCATTGAATGGTCTCCAAGAGTCTACAATAAAACTTAATTTTTGGCAATTATTTCTTACTCGTGAGTACCATATTGACCCTTATTTTTTAAAATCTGCAAAATATGAAGTTTGTAAAGAATTAAAATGTTCAACAAAAATAGTTTCCGGGAAATTTCACTTTAAAATTATCCAGTGTTTTTTAAAAGCTTTAGAACTAAAATGAAAATAAAAACAGAAATATTGTAGGAATAAATTTTTATATTATAACCTGGTAGATAATTTCATGGCATTTATATTCTGAATATAATATTCGGCATATGTTCACTGCGGTTACGAGCTACATGAATCATTCGATCAGTCCAATTTTTGAGTACCTTTTTCAATAATTCTGGCCGTATGGCGGTAATGGAGGCTTGAATATGGGCTTCGAATGTTATGAGTTTCCAAAAAGGCATATCTTCTTAAAAATTTATCTGGAGGTGTTAAATCGCACGAACGAAGGGTCCAGGACCACTTCTGGAAAGAATGTTGTCAAGTTGAGCTTGCAATAAATCGATTGTTAATTGCGCTGCATGACAAGACGAACTGCTTTTTGAACTTCGTGAACAGACTTTTTTTTCAAAGTAAATTTACAATTTAGAAGCGTTATTATGGCCTTAAACGATTCATGGTTGCTTGCCAAACCTTACTGAACGTAAATGTCAACACAGTTTGCCTTTCTCAGCTGTCAAACCCTAGTTATCGATATCGATAGTTCTCATGCAGCTAAAAACAGACCCCCATATATTTCAATGTTTTGCACTTCCATCTTGCTACCGCTTTTGTGTGTCAAACATTTCTGTATACACTGATAGGAGAAAACAGTTGATTTCGTCGTTTTTTAAGCGGGTACAAGTTTCATGGAATTTGTGTTACTACGGAGGGCATTGCACAGCTTTTGTTGTGACGCATTTATATTATATTTTTGCAATAACCAATTGATGGGAACTTTATTTTGTGAGCCAATTTGTGCGGTAACCGGCAGGACAAAATCTGAATTTCAAATCTTATTGATACTCAGGAAATCAAAGGAAGGGGGTGAACTTTAACTGCTTAAAGTTTATGTAATTTCGTAATAAGTTCCTTGATGCACTGCCCAGAGGTTGAAAAATAATTTTAGCATAATTTTTGCCATCTAGTTCTACGTTTTACTGACATAATCAGCGGTGTTAATTCTGGTTTTCAAATTACGGAGATACTCTAACACTTCAATATTATTATTTTTTCTCTCAACAGTTTCGTTGGGGACGAGACATGTATGGGCTAACTATTAGTATAGTAACTGGAGATATTTCGTCATACCTTGGCCTCCGAACTTGCTCCGTTTTTCATTTTATCCAGTTTAGCCGAGGAGGAAAGGCGCAGTTTTTAAAAGCAATAGATAATAACATTGGATGTCTTTACAAAATATGATGACCGAGCGATTCACTTTTTCTAGCATCATAAATAATTCACAAGATGAGGAGTTGCTCTGTTTAAAACTTCGTTTGGTACTTTGGTTTTTTTTTTTTCAAATCGCACGGAGCTGGTAGTATTGTTCAACATCATTATACATAAGTTAGCATTAATTTTTTTGGGGCGGTACATTCAGATATCGCGTCATATAAGCAAATATTTCTCATGCTGTCGAAAGCGCCTTTAAAATCGACAAAGAGATAGTGGGACCGATACTTTTTTGTATGGTTTTTTCTAATGATTGTCGTAATGGGAATGATAAGGTTCAAACAGTTATTTTGAAATATCACACAAAAATTATAGTGCCAATATTCCAATAATCCAGGTGGAAACATGGTAGATACCACTGTCTGTCTTGCTGAACTATTTATATTTTTATATTTAGCATTTGTAGTATGCCCTGACTATTTGGATATGAGTTCATATGCCCCAGTTGGCCATTCAGATTTGTATTTGGATGAAAACCGCAAATTGCTATTAACGAAAATCTAATCATAACCGGAAATTAATTTGACAGAAATCTCATTAAATTTACAACGACCGCAAGCGTAGCAACTTGGCAGAGCTGGCGTGGGTGCCAATGCCGGGCAGGGCAACCTAGCGAGTGTCAAGGTGATGGTCGAATTGTGCTGATTGCCCGACCGACGGGACTAGCTTGCAACTAAATGTTGGCAACTTTTGCAAGTGTTGCACAATTTGCTGATGAAAATCCATTATATGCACATCAACATATATATGTACATATGTGAGCTTCTATCGTAAATTTATTAACACACATGTCTGTGAATGTAAGAATCAATTTTTGCGCAATAGATCCTAATATTGTATGTATATGTAAGTACGCGTGAAATGTGCCTTTGACAGTACGGAATAAAGGCCGAAACTGTACGAGTTATTAATCAAGTAATCAATCTCAATCATTGTTGTAGGACTGTTAATAATAAAGGATGGTTTTGTATATGTTTCTTTTACTGGCGGTACTAATAGAGAACTCTTGACGGAGAATAGCTTTAAATCGATAGTCTGATTCCACTAAGTGGTTGTAAAAAATTCCTCATAAGTAAAATGTAACTGTGTTTTTAAATTTTGTACCTTTTTCAGTGTTTTACTTGATCAAAGAAAACATAATTCAGGAAACGCAAATGTTCGCAAAATTTTATGATACATTGTTATACACATATGATAACACTTGGGTTGAAAAGTCCCGGGCGTAACAAAGAAAACACGTTTTTTTTTGTTCAAAATTAGCTTTATTCATCAACGTAATTTTCGTCGAGCACAACGCAATCATTCCAGCACCGCTCTAACATTTCAATACCACTTTTGTAGAACGATTTATCTTTTACCTCAAATAGATTCAGCGATAATCCCTTAATTCGAGCGAAATTTCTTACCGGCGAGCATTTTTTTGAAGTCTGTGAACAGCCAGGAGTCACTGGGAGCCAAATCTGGTGAATACGGTGGATATGGGAGTAATTTTAAGTTCAATTCGTTTTTGCCATTGTTTTGTTCTGGTTTTTGGTCAAGAGTGAGCAATCGCGGCACCCACTTTGCTCATGCAATATACAGCCAATACGTTTTTTGATATTTTTACGACGCCAGCTAACTCACGCAACACCACTTTTTAATCATTCAAAACGATTTGTCCTCATTTGGACGTCGATTGCGCTGTGCATCATCAAGCTATTGCTTCGTTTGAGCGGTATTTTTTCCCATCAAGGAGCAGTGTACAATTAAAACACGAAATTCTTTTTGATTCATTGTTTTGAAAATAACAAAAGTAGCGTCATTGTTAGCAAAATAACTCACTAACTAACAGTAGAATTTCATGAAATTTTAACAGCTGTCGTTTTAAGGTTAGTATTAACTGAAAAAGAGGTGAATGCAATACAATTAGTGCCATCTATGTGCTAGGCCCGGGACTTTTCAGCCCATGTGTTATATTGTTATGCTAGACATTTAGCTTTCATTTGGAAAATATTACTTCCTCTATATTCTCATTGATAATAAATGAATGAATTCATAAGTTCAGTTCAATGATTGAATACATTCTAATTTGGTGTATAAAAAGTGTTTATTTGCAGAAATAACCAGTCGCATGACCTAAATTGATGTAAAAGCTTAACCTAACGCTTCTTATTGATTTATATATATTTAACTTCCTTAAAAGATGCATACATATTCCATAAAAAAATTGCTCATTGAAGACTAGATTATCTCCGCCCGTAAGTAAAATAATTTATAGTATAATGAATTATTAGCCAGTGAAAATAATTTTTTTATATGCACCATAAAACTTGAAATGAAATAATCAATAACTATTTATAAAGGATTTTGGTTTTGATTTTATTATCGTGTGCATTCACACAAACATTGGCAATAATGTTACAAATATATGCATGCATAAATGTTTAACGTGCCAATAATCGGATGAATTATGAAAACAACAACCTATTTGCGTTTAATATGAATACAGAGTTTTTTTGCAAATCACATTTTGCATGATTTGCCATGTCAGCGAAATAAAATCGTGCGAAATTGTTTACCCATGATAGCATTTGATGCGATTATATGTTAACTACATCGCCAACACCCCGAAAAACTCTACCCACAAAACATAAGTTTACCACTACCCCACTTCGCTCAACCCATCTATTGTTCCCCGCCCTATTGGGATGGCCACAATCGAGTGAAATATGATATGCAACCACCCATCTAAACTGATGATGGCAGGTATTAATGTCTGTAAATTGGAAATGTACATCCCTGAATACATATTTGTATGGGCCATTGCTTGCAGCCGCAATGTTGTTGCATATTTTGCGGTTCTAATTGCAAATCTACAAAGTCAGACTTCCACACCA
Organism: Anastrepha fraterculus; assembly: GCA_037575425.1. NCBI lineage: Eukaryota > Metazoa > Arthropoda > Insecta > Diptera > Tephritidae > Anastrepha > Anastrepha fraterculus. The sequence goes on from JAYXIM010030820.1 coordinate 10,535, forward strand.
GTGCGTTGCGAACTAATTATTTTGATGGCATATTGAAATAGTTTTAAGTATGGGAGACGTGCAGAGTGAGATGATATTGATAGACGGTTAAATTCGCAAACATTTTGCTTACGAAATTTCGAGTTGGCAATATTTATTAGGCATATCGTTGCATCAATCCCTATTTTTCATGACTGGAAACAGTAAGCCTAGGTAGGTAGGTAGGTAGGTGAAATGGATGAAGTGCCAGAAAGCCTACTACTGTATGTTTGCTAAGAAAACTATTTGATTTACAATGGCTACGGTATCCAAGCAAGTTTGTATTTGACCAGCATCTTGTTTGTGCCGGTTAGAAGATCATTATTAAACAAAAAAAATAAGAATTTTCTAATAGCGGTCGCTCCATAGCCGGTGACCAAACCTTCTAGTAAAGCTTCTTCGTACGAGTATGAAACATTGCGAATAGTAGTCGCGAAAAGACACTTAAAACTGGTGAGGTAGCGGTGTATGGTATGTTTGATTCGTAAGCACACGAAGTGGATTTGGATTTACGCCTTATATTCGTACATACTCGTATATGCGTACATATACTCGTATATTCGTACATATACTACAATATGGTTTGGTAGTGACGAATAAATATTATCGTATACATCTGAGACTATCGTCTACCATGAGAAGACATATAAAGTACTTAATATGATATTATATATGTACATGTAATAGTATATACAGGAGGAGGAGCTCGGCCAAACACTAAGTAGCTGGTGTAAGCACCAATTAGGTATATAGTATATGTACATATATACAATATATAATATGGACAGAAGCACATATATGTTGTTAGTGAGCAGAAGCGATATCAATATATAACTCAACTTCGATTTATAATTTTTTGTGCTAAACAGTACTTTTGTCGTACACTGACTTCATAACCTAAATATTATTCGATTCGTTTGTATTCAATACCAAATTTGTCCAAATGAACGTTGTTTATATGGAAATCGTTAAAAGTTGGTTGAATACTTGCAAGTTGGATATGTGCAGGAGTCACGTACTGGCACTAAAAATTAAGGCCAGAATTAGGAAAAAATTGTATCGATGAAAAAGGTGTGATTTCTCTTACAGTATTGTAAAAAAACCTAAACAACTTGTTCTGCTGAGTTAATTTTTTTTTTAAGATGGAATCTAGCACTTAGGGTAATTTCTTCCTTTATGTGTAGGAAAGAAATGTTAAACATTTTGTCTTTGAAAATACTAAAAGGTAAATTGAAATTTGCAATTTGAAATTTAATGGCATTTTGAACTTTCTTTCACTACAGACCAAATTTGTTGTAGTCCCCCCGCAACATATCCGAAAATTATTTAAATTTCATTACATTTATTAAAACAACTTGCTCATTATCTATGAAAGCAGGTAATTGCAACAAAAGCTCCGCCCTAGCTCCAAGCCGATAATAAATTTTTTATAAAAAAAATTAAATTATAAAAAAATCAAATAGGGATAATCAAGGCTAAGTTGATCGGACAGAACTTTATGCATCGGCGCACACAACGTGGGTGTACAGATCAAACACTATCTTACCTCTGAAACATGCCCAACATGCTTACCACAAAAGCAGATCGGTTGGGGCATCATTGTACGAGGCTGTTGAAAGTATAGAACTGGCGTTCAAAAGTAAGGAACTCGTTAATACAATTTATCCTCTCCTCTTCTTCTTCTTCTTCATTGGATCGATAATCGCTTACGCGATTTTGGCCGAGTTTCACAAAACAAGTCGTTTCTTTCTCATGCTAACCGGTGCCAGTCGGGCACTCCAAGTGAAGCCAAGTTCTTCTTCAACTGATCTTTCCAACGCAGAAGAGGCCTTCCTCTGCTCCCACCAGCTGGCATCAAATACTTACAGAGTTGGAGCGTTTGTATCCATTCGGACGACATGATCCAGCCAGCGTAGCCGCTGGATCTTTATTTGCTGCGCTATGTCTATGTCGTCGTAAAGCTCATACAGCACATCGTTCCATCGCCTGCGATATTCGCCGTTACCAACGTGCAAAGGTCCAAAAATCGTTTGCAGAATCTTTCTCTCAAACTCTCCAAGCGACGCTTAGTCGGATATTGTCATAGTCCACGCTTCCGCGCCATACGTTAGGACGGGCATGCTGAGAGCAGGATGCAATTTATCCACTCTTTCATACTAACGAATTGGCTTACCCATTCCAATACTTTCCGTCCAATACTACATTTGATGAAATCAGTCAATATATGACCAAGCTGAATAAATGCCCTAGTTGGGGTTTTGCTATTCTTTGATCTGATGTTAATAGGTTTAAAATTGGTGAAAAATTGACATTGAAGAATAGGAAGTGATTTATGTACAAAGTACTTACGGATTTTGCTTGATTCTCTGCCAATAGATTTCACGAGCTTGGGTACGTCAATCAAGGCGGGGAATAAATAAATAATTTTGAATTCAAAATGCCTGAAAAAAAAAAACAATTTTAATGAAGATTCTGGCCTCAATTGTACATATTTAATAAAAGTAAGTAAAAAAAAGTAAAAATTGGCCACTAAATATTTTCTGGCTTACCCTATGGTATGTAAGTCTTTCTTATTATGCACAGTGTCTGTGTGACTGCGCATGCATTCCATTACAATGCGAATGCTCGTTTTGTTTGTCAGATTCCTATAGGAAATTGTGCAGCGCCACAAATGCTGACAGATGACTATGGTGGAAGCGGTGGGTGGGTGGTGTGAGAAGAAGATGTACGTGAACGTGACACTTCCAGGAGCTTACATTGGCATTTATGTGTCAACATCATTTTTAAGCCGATTTAACCAAAAACAAAAGCCAAGAAATTTTCTGAGATTCCAAGTGTTAGAATTTTAACTGCTCACTTATAAATTAAAGTAAGGTAAAAAATTTGGGTCATATACAGCTAGCATGTGCAACAATGTAGGTCGTCACCTACAAGTCCCTCGCACTTCAAGCAAGTATTTACGAAACCCACATAAAATAAAGTTGAAAAATGGTTCGTAATATTTCACTGAACGAAAGAAAATACATTTTTATTTGCTTCTTAGGTTCAGTTTTTCAGAGCAATTCAACTGAGGTGAGCTTTTAAACTGAGTTAAACCCTGCAAAATTAGCGTTTAACCTTAGCTTGGTTTGGAAAAGGCTTATAGAATGCGCAAAAAGCTAAGGGCCAGTGCTAGTTTGACTATGCTCAAACCAGATTAAAAAATGCATCATGGCTAAATTATCTCAATGCTCAATATTCCTCAAAAACGGAGAGTTTTGTAATGAAAATTTGGAGACTAAAAAAAATAAAAATCATAATAATGAATTCAAAAAAAGTTTGATACAGTACAATGTTGCACTTTCATCAATTTCATAAAACTGGTACGGCCAAACCTTATTTGATCATTAATAAAACTTTCATATGTACTTACATAGCTACGAAAAGCTTAATTTCATTTGGTCATTCGACATTCGTCCCAATATGGGAGGAACACCAATACATAGGTAGTAATGGATGAATTATTATACGAATAGAACCTCAAATTGGTTTAAGTGAAATGTCATTTGTATGAAAAAGTTAAATCGGTACCTCAAATTGGAGATCACGAAATGAGTATGGACTTTATTTCTGGGACTGACTTAAGTTAGGTCCCATCTTTTGCCAATTGCCACTGCGGGCACCAAATAGTGAAGTCAATCGAAATATTTTTAAACGTTTTAAAGCAAGACAAGAATCACGATTTCAAGTTTTTCATACGAAAGTGGCTTTTGCAACTCACTACAATTTTCGCTATTGGGTACGTGAATGTAAATAAAGGGTCTTTCAAAAGACCTAGATGACGTTTTAAATATTTAAAACATGTAACAATGTATATTTTTTCAGATCTCACTATTTTTATTCAAAATACAGCTTCTAATATTTGTATGTGAAAAGTCATCATTCAATTGTCCACCACGAGCATGATTCATGCATCCCGAATCGTTGAGAACGTCGACATATCAATGTTGAAGGTTGCTAAAGCAGCAAAATTTTCAAAAGAACGTCCAGTTTTTGGTCTGCCCATACTTTTTCTATCCTCGATAGAACCAGTTTTTATTTTTTTCATCGACCTTTGAATCGTGTTGGTCCGTCATTGGTTGGTCAATTGGACGAGTATTGCCACCAAAAAAATCACAAATTTTGCGAATATTAAAGATCGATCGCATTTTCATAGTAATGTAAGTTTCAGTAATGTTACAATAAAATTAACGCGTTCTTCCATCGTGTAAAATTGTACATCTGTTTACTTGACAAATGCCAAAGATGACATAAAACGTGCCGTCTAGGAATTATTCATTGCTCACATCTAGGTGTCTCTTTTGAAATACCCTTTATATGCAGAAATAACAGCTATCATATTTAATTAATTAATTATGTGTATTTATTTTGTACATTGGAATCTATTTGCATGAGGCATTGCCTTGATATTGAGTGCTCAGCTTAGAATGACGCACTCTCACGCCAACGATGCAAATTTGATTTTAGATATATAGAACATTCTTTGGATTCTGAAATGCAATTCGATATATTCATAGAAATAAATAAATGTAGTAGGCAGAGCTTAATTATTTCTATTATAATTATCATTATTACGTACTCTAATGAACTGAAATTGTATTCTTTTTGTACTATAGCAAATTATAATGCAAATTTATTTAAAAAATTTCCGCTGTGCACGACAAACGCACATGCATTGCACATCGAGCCGCATTTCTGGCTCAATGGATAAGTAAATAAGCAAAATTTGTGTCCTCTTTTCAAAATTGAATATCAAGCCAACTTTACCTACAAAAGCAGCAAAATATTCTACTTTTTGGTTGCCCACGAATAAATTTCTGTTTAGGAAAACCATCTAAGGTGTATACCATTTGTAGGACAACATCAAAATAAAACCTATGCGCCACGTATACAATTGAACAGATGTACAGTTGTATTTGGGCACGCTCGTTCTATGTAATATAAGAACCACCTTAAGAGCTCGCCAATAAGATCATACTCCGCTCATCAAACGCAATGGTGTAGAGGTTCACCGATAAGGGGAACCTTCTGGAGTGCCATTTACTAATGGAAGGGTAGAAGAGACTTTCCATATGTCAAGTAGCCTCAAAACAATATGGATACCAATGCTGTCAAAGGCTTTCATAAAATCTAAAGAAAGAATGGATATATGGTTTTTATATGGCAATGCGTTAGAAATGTACTATAGAAGTTAATCGATTGTTCCATGGTCCCATTTGAAGCCGACTTGGTTATAGTGACTTGAAGAAGAGAAAAGAGAGGTTGATTGGAAGCTCACGTTTTAAGACATAGAGTTGGTAAAGGCAGAAGTTTAATCTTGCTTGATATTGACTACAGGAGAAAGGTCAGTATTATGTATATGTGGAGGTGAGTTGTTACTTGTAGAGTTTGAGTTTAAGTTTATTGGAGATGAATTTTCTGAAACTGCAGTTGCAGATTTTGTAACAATAGCAACTGGTGTTGGGTTGAAGAGGATAGGTGTTTGATTTCAATATTTTTCTTAACGTTCTGCGTTTTCCCAGTGTTTTTATTTTGCTTGTATTCTTTGCTTTGTTGAAATTTCGCTTGCGCATTCGCTAGGAGAATGTGACGGGAAACTGCAAATTGAACAAAGTCGAACATTTTTGCAATATTTTTCCGTATGTCCCCGCTGCAAATACTTAAAAAGCCTAACAGAAGATATATCCTACCTATATCCTAAGTCGATTCTAATCACGCCCCAACTGGGTAAAAAAAAAACAGCTTGATCATCAACTTGATTTAAAGCCTGCGCAATTTTCTGTTTTGTTAAATCAATATGGGGAAGAAGCTTCATATTAATTTAGGAAATAATGATATAGGAAAACATTTGTTGAAACATCATAACAGGATTGACTGAAAATCAGACTACGAAAAATTCAGTGTACAAATCCTTAGGATTCCACAATGTACCGGTTTGGAAAACTGGGTTTTTTGCGAGAACTAAACATCAAGTTGCGTCGAAATTATCATAATGCATACGATTTGGGGAGTTCGAAAGGGAATAATAGATGGAATGTTTAAGCTCGATTAAAGCGAAAATAGAGGTTGCGGTTTAGGTGTTTGGCCGAGCTCCTTCTCCTATTTGTGATGTGCGTCTTGATGTTGTTCCACAAATGGGGGGCTTACAGTTTCAAGCCAACTCCGAACGGCAGATATTTTTATTAGGAGCTTTTTCATGGCAGAAATACACTCGGAGGTTTGTCATTGCCTGCCAAGGGGCGACCGCTATTAGAAAAATGTGTTTTTCTTAATTTTGGTGTTTCACCGAGATTCGAACCTACGTTCTCTCTGTGAATTCCGAATGGTAGTCATGCACCAACCCTTTCGGCTACGGTCGCCTTTATTTATAAATATACGTTTGCATAATGCCATGAGTATTTAATTACTTAAACTGTTTTACATTTTTGAAATTAATTGATTTATTTTGTTTTTGAATATTTGTAGCTGGCTCTCCTAATGATGACGCGGAAATTATTGAAGTTCCACGACGCCAAGTGCTCAACCCGCACAGTACTGACGACTCTGTAGACAGCTCTGGTAGTGAACCCGAGTTCACAGATTTCAAAGGCGTCATCGATACTGGTGTAGGTTATCCTTTTCTGCAACCACATCCTTTACCGTTCTCATTTAATTTGGGCTTTTTCGACGCTTTTGAAGGTAAGTGCAACTATATTTGTACCTGTACTCTGACTATGCGCATAAAATATAAAATGAACATATATGTATACATTCCGTCAAAAAAGTACCGGGAATAATTGTTTAATCATCAAAATTTATTTTGTCGCTTTCAAAATAGGCTCCATTCGAAGCAATACACATATGCCAACGATTAGTCCAGCCGTCAGAGCACCTTTTAAATGCGTTTGAAGAGATTTTCTTCAGCGAATTCTCTATCGAAACAAAGCGGCGTCCGCGGAGTGGCAATTAAACATTTGGGAAAAGGAAAATGTCACAGGGGGCGAGATCCGTTGAATACGGGTTGTTCGATAATATTTGTCGAATTTTTGGTCAAAAAAGTGTTCACAATATGAGCTTTGTGAGACGGTGCGTTATCATGGTGCAAGATCCATGAGTTTTCTTTCCGCAAATTGGGCCGTTTCCTATGCATATTCTCTGTCAAACGTCGCATAACTTCCAAATAATATTCTTTTTTTACCACAGAACCATTTGGAATGAATTCCGAGTGCACAACACTATGATAATCAAAGATAACGAGTGGCATGACTCTCACTTTGGACCGACTTTGACGTGGTTTTTTGGGTTACGGCTCATGTGGACAGCGCCATTCAGCCGCTCGTTGAGAGGTTTGCATGTCAAACTCATGTACCCACGTCCCATCACCTGATATGATGCGCTGGATAAACGTTGGGCCCGAATTCACTTGCTCAAGCATGGCTTCAGCCACCTTCTTCCTATGAATGTTTTGAAAGAAATTCAACTCTTTTGGAACGAGTCGAGCAGCCCCGTGTCTCATACCCAATTGGTGGTGTAAAATGTTGCGAATTGTGAGACATGCTAAGGTCACAAGCTATCTCCCTAAAACTTAAATGATGGTTTTCTAGCACCATTTTCTTGACTTTGTCGACATCCGTTGAAGAAGTTGATAGGCGACCAGATCGGGGCAAATTTTTCACAACTTTTCGGCGCTCTACAAAAGCCTTATACCACTTGTAGACCCGTGTTTTTGATAAAAAACACTCGCCATAGGCTTTCTGCAACATTTTCAACGATTCGGCACACGAAATCCTGTTCAAAAATTAAATACAGGGTGGGCCATATAGCGTTTGCTTTTTGAACCACCTATTTGTTTGAGAATGGTAACACAAATGACATGTCAAATGTGTTCATAATTTACTTAAAGGTTTGACAAACGCTATACGCTTGAACGAAATTGGGAAATATTAAAAACCTATTTCCAAAATGGTGAGTCTTCTTCTTCTTCCGGGGTTACAGTAAATGACGAGCGTTACCGTTTTGGCTACCGTTTTTGAAAACCGAATAATCAGCTGAAATTCCGATATCAATTGGCCGCCTCGGAGCTGGGATTTAAGCCCGTTGGACTATTTTTTGGGGGAGCCGTTAAGGACAAATGCTATACGAACCACCCAGAGACGATTGATGCCTTAAAACACGAAATCGAAGTTGCCATTCATGAAATTGGAGCCCAAACAATCGAAGATGTGCTTAAAAATTGGGTTGATCGAATGGCCTACTGTAAAGTCAGTCGTGGCAGTCATTTGAACGATATTATTTTTTATTCATAAATGACAATGTTCAATCTTCAAAATAAAAAAATATTTGAAAAATTGAAAAAATATTGATTAGTTTTTTTTTTATAGCCGATTTAAAAAGCAAATTTTACATGGCCCACCCTATATAAGTTGTTTCCGGATAAGTTATTTTGGTGCCCGTGAAGCAGGTTCCGGCGGGATAGCGTTATGTATTTATATGTTTACCTATAACCTATAACAAATGGTTAAAACATGCATGTTCACATATTTAGTGAAGCCTTTTCTAATCAAATGCCCCAGAAACTTAGCCTTAATTTAAAAAAGAATAACATGAAAAACATGCTCTCGAATACTCTAAGTATTCGGTAGCACAATAAGAACAAGGTTGCGAATAGAAAATTAGCAAAAGAAAATGCCCTAAGTATTCTTTTGCGAAGGCGTAATAGGAACAAGGCTAAGAATAGAAAAATATCAAAAGAAATGAAAAGAAACAAACAACTTACAAATATATAGTATGCACGCGTATACCAAAATTGATGTGTATGCATACCAGTTAGAATTACCTTCAAGTCTCTTTGGCGACAATTTGAACATGCGTATTTCTAATCTAAGCTGTACTTTGTTTAATTTGAACGCACTTTCTGGAAAAATGTCTAATATTCAAAAGAATCAGTTATATATATCTCGGGAAATACTTTTTAGAATCAAGAGAAATAATTGACACATTCAATGGGGAAATGGGATAGGAAAGTCTACATACTTAAGTTCATTATTGGTGATTTAGATAATAGAAAAGTGATTTTGAATGAATATGAGTTATATGTTAAGAAGCAAAATGTGTGAATACAAACACTGGAACTGTTCTTTTTGTAATTTTATTTAATTCGCTTATCGTAATTTATTAATTCTCTAGGTATTTAAACGTTGTATATTGATTACCAACAGACGACCTTAGAGTCAATGTCGTATGTCCATGAATTAAGTTATTTGTAGTGTTTAAAGTGTACAAATCTTTTTCTTTTAATAAAATACACTATCGATTTATTATCATGATCATTTATGGGTAAGATAAACGAAATTTCTTCGTAAGCTGTCCATACCTATGTAGGCTAAACTTTTTGACGGTAGTATTTTTGGTTGAAGGAGGAGGTACTATAATTGATTGATAAAAACCTTCACACAGTGCAGAAGTGGATCAAGCATTGCAATTTTATGATGCTACTTTTAGGCTTTAGCCTTACGAGGAAGGTTGAATAATAATAAATATATTTATTCCAAATTGTTAACTACTTCTAACTGATTTCGTAAGTTATTTGCAGTCTTCATCATATTTCAGATTTATGTTTCTATGGGTAAGACAAAAGCGTAAAATTTTAACAAAAGCGGATAATATTTAGTATTTTCGCGATAGGCGTGGCAGTGAGGTAATCTTTATCTTATTCAATATTTTTTCTTTCCTGGCTGAAAGTAGAGTAAATACCTGCGAAACGGAACATGCTTACTAATTATGACCGCCAATTATATGAAAACGTTACACTGTACTTTACAGAGGAGGTTACCGCATACCTTTACATTTACACTTTAATAGCTCTTAAAATACGGTTCACAGATTTCCTAGTTCAATAAAGTTTATTCATTTCAGAAGCTAATGGCCTAGCCGCTAATGCTTTTTTAATTCATTGTGATTGTAATTCATTACTTTTCCAATTTTTAAAGAAAAAAAAAATTCAGAAGAAAGTTTAATTGCTGCTTAAAGCTACCAGAACTTTACAGGAACGAATTACTAGAAAGAAAACGTCAACGATTTCCACTGACAAGCTTAGCATCGATCATAAGCGTAAGAGCTGAATTGAGTAAAAATCACCTTTTGGGTTCGAAATGCAAAGAAACTTTCTTATTAGTATTAGCGATAACACCCAAACCCATTTTCTTCAGGAACTTTCAAGTTCTTATTAATGAACGTATGTCCTGAAGAAATAATTCAAACCTGGCTCTCAGATATGGTTAACTGACGGGTCGAAATTAGAAGATGGTAATGATAATGGGCTTAAATTCAAAAAAATTATTACAATGCGCTTTTACCCAAGAATCTTCTAGGCAGAAATACATACCTTAAGAGATATGTGTCATACGTGTGAAAATGAGAGGAACCCACATATATGTATATGTTCATAATTTCAGATATTCAGACTGCCTGAACCTTCTTAACATGTTAGGGAATTTCAACACATTATTATTTGGTTGGGTTCCTAGACTTGGTTGGGTTCCGCATTAACCCATTTCTAAGAAAATCGGAGGAGAAGAAATTCGTTCAACACTAGCGAACTTCTATCGGTTAGGGACAATCGGAATAATTCTTAACGCCGGACAGAGGAATTTCCGATAATCTACTTTCGCTCAGCAGAATAGACTGGTTACTTTACAAGCCACTTTAGCCGGAGACATCACTTAAACAAAATTGGTCTGTCGATTCTGTGAAATGGACACGGAAAATTCAGAACGCATTCTTTGTGAATGTCCTGCAATAAGCAGAAAAAGGCTACATCAACTTGGTGGCATTGCGGTTGTAAGTTGAAAAATGTGCAAAAATTTGTAAAAAGCCTTAAAATATAGGATAACTTAGTAGGCTTTGCGCAATAGATCTCTTTGGTCGCAATGGGCCAAAGTCTAATAATAGTACTAGTACTGAGATCTTACAACGCATTAAAAAATTGTCTACCTAAGTAGTGAATCTACGTACGGAAGGTGCGAGATTGCCCCTTCCTCTTCCGCTTCTAGTCCGCTTCTGAAGAATGCATTTGTCTGCATGCCTAGCCTCTAGGTGCGTCTCCTTTCTAATGTCCCGATATAATGAAAAGCATGGTGCTCATACTATGCTATTTTGGCTCAGCAGAAATTCTGTGCATTTAGCATTTCAGAGTCGGCCACAAAATGTACTCTTAATAAATTTCAAGTCATTCTTTCATTCAGCTTTATCTTTGATATCATCAGTGGTAATTATACCTCTTCTTTTAGAGCGCATTTACTATAGTTTTACATTCCAAAAAAAAAACCTGCATAGTAACGAGTTATTCTTTCTGAAGCTTTTCTTATGTCTGTTATGCTCAAATTCTTTGATTTTTGAGTTTTGATCTTCTAAACAAACTTTCAAATTGTCCCTGAATGAATTATATAGATAAGTATGAACTATTACCGTGAAGGTATTTTGTTGTAGTCTGTAAGAAATCATTTAATTCTAGATTTAGTAAAATAAAAAGTAAACCTAAAAAAGTAAATGCATTTTCATTCTTTTTAGATATTTTCCGACGTCTACGTACCCAGCTGTGGTCGTCAAGCTTGCCTAGTGACGGCGATAGTCTGTCATCATTTGATTCTTCCAAAGGAAATACTACCTCAACTGTGAAGGTACTAAGTAATATCAATACTTCCGTATTATTTCGTATTAATAATACATTTTTCTGCTATCTAAGATTGTCGATGGTCATAAGGTTGAGGTGAACGAGACCGTGTACGGTGATGGCGATAATCTATTCAAGGTGCGTTTGGTCAACATTCGTCCGATAGATTCGGATGAGTACATTGGGGAAGCGCATGAACCTAATGCAAATCCAGTTACATCAGGCCCAAACAAAAGCGGTTATGATAACGAATCCAACGAACGTCGTGAGCCTTTGGAAACAAAATCGGATGAAAATGAAATCAGGGGCCACATCGACGAACCTGAGGTAAAATATTAAGAGTCGGTATTGCTTCAGTTATCGCAAACGAATTTAATAATACAATAACACTGTAAAGTTTTGTATTTTCTACCAAAATTATTAACCTTTGCAACCATCGTGAAGTTCTAAAACTATCTTACTTCTCTTCTCAACTACATATTATATATACTATACCATGTAGATTTTTTTTATGATATACACATCTACATTATTAAAAATATTTTTAGTCGACGCATATGTATAAAATTTAATATTATATGTATGTATCTATATTCTATATCGAATATTACATCTCAAAAAAGCATTTACAAATACAATAATTTTTGAAATGCAATATTTAATGGCTTTTGACAAATACTAACATTTATGCTTGTAATTCCATAAAGTTTTGATGCAACTAATATTTGTATTATAGCATTTGTACCTACTTATATATGAGTAAAAAATGTATGGTTACTTAATAAAAACGTGTTACTTTGTAAAATTTTATAAAACGGAAAGGATTTTCATTAGAATGAATAAAGGTGTTTTTACTGATGCTATTTTTGAACATGTAAATATGCTTATGCTGAATATTAATTTAAGAGTTTATGACTATTCGATAACCCCTTTATTTTGTATATTTTACAAATGTATGGAACTTATTAACATGTACATATCTATACATGGTTAAGCGGAAAATTAAAATAATAAATACGGTTTGGGTATAATTGGGCAAAGGTAAGCTGTACATACTTCTTAAATTTTTTCTTGGTTCTGTGGTTTTTGTAGTCTTTAAATATATTACGGTGAGTATTTCTTATGATTTTGGTTTATCTAAATCAGTGGTGGCTCATTTCCTTTTACTGGAAAGTAATGGATTATTCATGTTGTAGATATCGGGGGGTCCAAACGATTTTTTACCGATTGAGAATCAGTCAGTGTGAAGACTTAATTTGTTTTAACAGAAAAAGTGATAAAATTGAGAAAAATGTTTACGATGTTTTCGAATCATCAACTTCCGTACATCTATACATATATGTAAATTAGTAAGTACGAGGGTTATCTTTTATTCTTTGCGTCCAATAATCAAATGGCTTTGTTGTTTTTCTAAATATTCTCTCTTAAAATATTCTTTTTCGCTTGAAATACTTTGGCCACTCTGAAGTGGATACCTCCAAAACGAGATGTTTAAAGGCTTCAGCAGCTTCTTCAGGTGTTGAGAATCGTGGCAAATTAGGACTGTTAGGCGGATGACACATTAATTCAATATTGTCAGTTCTTAAAGACTCTCTTGTGCGAATCGATACTCGTACTCGTCGTCGGCAATCGGCTTTAATTAATGCTCCGAAAACTTCTGGCAAACATATGATTGTGAACTACTCAATATAGACTATTCTAAATTAAGTTAAGATTTTTCCATAAAACGGACGACTATTTATTTGTCTTGAACTACCCATACTGTTGAGTGCTGTTTGGCTTCTGGCTCATATGCATAGCTCAAAAATTGTCCACCTGTCACTTCGGCGTAATTTCTTCATTATTTCTTTACACCAGTCCTTTTGGGCAATCTTTAAATTATAAGTAGCCAATGGGAATACATCTTCTTGACAAACAAATGTTTATGCAGTATTGAATGTACTTTTGCTAGTCCAACTAATTCTCAACAACCGTTTTTGAACTTGCCGGCCACGTTGGAGTTCAAAGTAAGTTGGTCCATGCGCTCCGGTCTCTATAGTTCACTTCGAAAATCATAATAAATCATCCAAGTTAATTACATCTTCTGGACAAGACATATTTTTTAACTCACTGATTTATGCTAAAAAAGACTTGACTTTTCGATAAAAATATCGAATTGCAGCTCATCGTACGCAGTGTTGCAAAGACGCAAAATATAAAAGGCAACTCTCGTAACAAAAAATGTATTCCAAAATAATTAAATGCATTTACAGATGTTTTTAAAACTAAAAGGTATTCTAAATATAGAAAACATTGTACGGGCTGGGTTCGAAGCCCACTGTAGGCATGCCACATCAAATGATAGAAAAGATTCTCTCTAATAGAGGTCACCCCTCTAGTACTGGCAAACCTCTGTGTATTATGGCGATGAAAAAGCTCACCATAAGAAACTATGTATCTTCCGTTCGCTGTCGGCAGAAAACTGTAGGCCCCTTCATTTGATGCACACCACATGTGCATCTTAATTCAGGTTACTTCAGATTTTTTTTTAATATTTGCAATAGTTTTCATACAAAATTTATTTCATCAGTTTTTTATTAAAAATCAAAGTTCAAAACTTTGTAAAGGGTTCTTCAATAAGGGCGGGTAGATATTGAAATGGAATAAAATGGCGTTTGCTGTGTGGCATATAGCGCCGTCCTGCTGGAACCACATGTCGTCTAGGTCCATATGGTTCAATATGGGCCATAAGAAATTGGAAGGGCCACCACGTCTACCGAAAACTGGGTGCAATGCGCGCAACGTTTGCGTTAATGAAAACTCATTTTGATAATAAAGTTTTATCATTTGAACGTGCTGTTCAATCGTGTAACTTGCCGTGATGATTTGGCATAAACAACTGAATAATAAACAAAAGATTTGACAGATGTCACCAAAACAAAATGGCTACAACAGGGCTCCAAAATCGACCCGCGCCAATTGAAAAACCCTTTACAATACATATTCACAAAAATTTTACAACTTTCGAAAAATTGTTATCAAAATAGACACTTTTATCAGATTCTTTAGAAAACTTTTGGGTGCGCAGTTTGAAACCTTCCAAGATGCGTGTTAATTTTTGACCTTTTGTGCTTTTGCGTACGACGATGAGAGTTCTCTCCAATATACATAGGAAGTCTTTTTCCTAGATATGCCATTAAATGCAAAATGATACAACTACTTATCGTTCCTCATTCCCTCGTCCCAGAAAACTTGTTAACGTTGTCTATCACTGTCAGTTGCTTGCTCCAGCTACGACGTTCTCCAGGAAGAAATCCAAATACGTAGATGACAAGTGAGTTTTTACACATATACGAGTATTTACTCCTGCAATAGAAATAAACACATAACACAGATTTTATACCCAAACAAGAAAAATACGTTTTTCTTACCAATTTTGGAATATTTTTCCAACATGCCTTCAATTACAATTTTGTTACTTTCGCTTTTCTTATTGGCGAGGATCTCAGTTACAACCATTCAAAAATAGTTTCATGCAGCCTATTCAATAGCTATAAAATATTTGTACTTACATAAACTTACAGTCATCGAAAAGGTTTCTGATTTGTTACGCCACAAATATTCCCTTTTTAGTTTTAGTATCCGAAAGGACCGGGAAATTTTTCTTTAAATATGCAAATGATACGCTGCCTTTCTTTTACCGCTGCCTTTGACAAAGTATTTAATTAATCCAAATTTTATATTGAACGAAGGTAATCTTATGTTTCCTCTTTTGACTTTTTTTCTCCAATTGTAACAGAGTTTTTTTGGAATATCTTTTTTAATAATGGGGCCGGCTATCTCAGAATCAAAGAGAGAAGGATGAACTTAAGATCCGCACATACGTTCCACTCATGATCGTCATGTTTTTAGCATTTCAACATCTTTTCCACACCCTCCCATGTTTCTTTTGTGTTGAGAAAATGAATCATAAGTATAGATGGTGTCTCATTTTCTTTATGCAGCACGGTGACGGCACTTGCTTCGTGTCGATTTCCTTTTGTGTACCTCACAGAAATAAGTATATGTGCAAGGGTATTTCCAAATGAAAAACTATAAAGAAGTAGGAAAAAGGTTCAACCAATAATTTTAATACATATTTGGGAAAAATATGAACAAAAAATTATACAACAAAAATTCAAGTTGACTAAATTTATTAAATTAAAAAAGAAATTAAAATAACCTTTTATGAATTAAGTATATGTGCATTGGCCTTTCTTTACACTTTATTTCAACATTTCTATAACTTTCGATTTTCCATTTTGAAAAACGACATCATTTATACGTTTAAGCATAGAGTCTGCCAAGTTCTGAAGAGTGGAATTGTCTATCCTATCCCACTCTTCCACTAAAGCACCTTTCAGATCTTTGATTGTTTCAAACTGCCGACCATTTTTATAAATATGGGTCGACAATATTTCCCAAGGGTCCTCAATTGGGCTTAAATCGGGACTTAGTGCTGGCCAATCCAGAACTGAAGTTTTTCTTAGCGATAGGAAGACCTTTAGGTACTTGACCACCTTATAAGTTTCAAAAAATTAATTTTTTTTTTTTTACATTTTTTCAGTCCTTATACTTTTAAAAATCATCACCTGAAACTGTTTTTTTAAATTCGAATTCTAACAAAGTGAAATCAGTGAAAATGTGCAGGCGCATCCTGCACTCATTACTTGCTGACTCAGCGGAAAGAAAATAGCAAGTTTTAACTTTAAACGCGTTTTTCCAGAAATTACTTTTTTTCGAATGGCGGACACTTTATCTCCGAAACTGCTTAGCCGATTTTAATGATTTTGGTCTTGTTTTATTTGTTAAGATGTTTTGTATGCCAATTTACCACATTTTGCAAAAAAAAAGTTAATAAAGTATTGCTTTTTAAGCATAACATTGTGAAAAACAGGGGTGTTTTCTTAACTTTTTTTCAAACATCCGCCATTTTTTTATTATTTTTGTTTTTTGTCAGTTTGTGGTAAATTCTCACGCAAGGAACCTTCCTTTTGAAAATTTTGTTTCTCTCTTTTGTTTTAGAATTACCATTTCTAAGATTAACTGTCCGCCGCAAGACATGATTTTCTTCAGGCCTCGACTTTGGCGCCTCCTGGATATATGTTAAAAAAAAAAAATTTAAATAAATCAATTTTTTTTTGTATTATATAAGCTCTAAATAAAAATTTAAAAAAAATTTATTTTAATATATTATACAGAACATGAAAAAAAATTATTGAATATGTTGTACTTTTTAGCTTTCCAAGGTGGTCAAGTACCTTAATGGTCTTGCTGGAAAATCCAGTCGTCTCCGTATATGTTTCTCGCAAACTCAATGAGAATATCCTCTAATATTTCAATATAGAATCCTACATTGGTTTTTGGCGGAATAAAACAAATTGGAGACTTTTCACCATGTCCGAAAGCGGCCCAAATCATCAAAGACCCGGCATCCATCTGAATCATCTAAGTTAAACGTTTTTCATCCGAAAATACAACGTTTCGGAATTCGTTAGTCCAAAATTTATATTTTCCGGCAAATGCTAAACGATACTTAATGTGGGGTGCTAATAGTCCGGCTTCCGGTATTAGAATTCAGTGTAAGCGCCAACCTAGAATAGAATAAATGCTCTTAACGACACTTCTTATTGTAAACTGGGCAAGCTATTTTACTTCAGTATGCCTGCCCCTTTATACGACGCAATGACATGGATGACGTCAAACAAAGAAGAGAGTATAATAAGTATATATTAGGATGAGAAAATTTGCGAAATTAAAAATAAAGCTATGGTAAAAAAATTAATTTTACTAAAAAACCTTATTTTGAATTATTTTAAAATTTGTCCACAAACATTACTAAAATCTTCATTCGCTATAATATTCAGAACAAACAATTGGACACTTTTTACATATGTATGTACACACAATGGCAACATGTTTTCGAAAAGTTATAGAACATCAAATCAATTTTATGAATCCCCTAATGGAAGTCTATCCACACGTGAGATTAAAAATACAGCTTTAACTGCATAGGTACTTGAAAGCTTGACGTCCCGCGATTACATGACAACCATTTGGACGCTAAAATATTCATATATGTATGTGCATATGTTTACCTAACTTTTCCAGGAACAATAAAAGGATTTGGTTGAATTATTTTCAATTTATTACCATTTGCAGTGAAAAGAAGCAAATTGTTTCAATATATCCGCTGCTGTGTATTTCTTGTGCGTTATTTTCAGAAGGTTAATATTTATGGCTATAAATATAAAATGTTCATTCGCGCAGACACAAGTACATTCCCACATACAAGTTCATAGCTTCATGCACATGCATACATACTCGTACAGCAAGGGGTAGGTGTCAATCTGTATAGGTAGATAAAAAGATAACACACCACACGGCACCTACTATGTGCAGCATACGCTGTGAAAAATGACAAGTGAGTGAGTTTTATGCAGTGAGGACAAATAAATTTCGTTCAAATTTGCGAAAAGGTTAACAAATGGAAAAAGCAAAGCTTGTTTGAAATTTGAAAAATATTCTAACAAAATATGACAAATCGCGATAAAAAGTGCGGAATGTTATTTTTTCAGAGATTTTACTGCAAAAGGCATTTGCTGCTACTTCGAATTAAAATTTGTTAATTTCCACAGTGATTTATTCATGCAAAATGAGTAATTTTAAAAAGGATTCAGATTTCATCCGAGACCTCGCGTGACATATTACGTCTATTATTTTATGGCATTAATTGTGAAATTATTTTCAATCAAAATAGACAATTTGCTGAATTTGTAGTTGAATTAATGCAAAACGCCTATTACTCATTCGCTAGTAGGTACATACTATACATGAATACATATATGCATACACATACCCTTGTATTCACGCTGATTGGAATACTAAAGCAAATGTTTAAATCCAAATAAGGTGAAAGACAGGTGAAAGAATTCTAAAATATTTGCGTAATTAACAAACTTCGCCGCAGTAATTTCAAATATGCGGTGAAAAATTTAGAATTTCATTATATTTGTTGGCTTCACATATAGCAATGGCTGCGAATTTTTCTGCTTTAATGAGTGTCATTCATGCTTCACACAATAATTGCTCATTTGCATATATTTTCATTTGATAATTTAATAATTCAGGGAATGGAACAATTGTTGCCGCTATTTTCGACCTTTTAATTGCTGTCAATTCTTTATTTAATTTCATTTTTTCATATATATTGCACATAGAACCAGGAGAAAAAAGCAATAATTAATGTTTAATACGTCATTTGTAATTGCATTAAAAATTAAAGCGCTTTATTATAATATTTTTATTACTGTAGTACGTGATTATAATTCTGTAGTCAGCGATATGCGTAATGTACTCGTACTCGTGTATGTGAATGCAAACACCCATACCCGTATTTACATAAGTATGTATGTAGGCACCTCTTCTGACAGACATTCAAAACTCAGCTATATTTGGGATATACTTCAAAAATTAATACCTATTTGAATTGCTGGTAGCAAAAGCACGTTTTTATGGGGTTTTTTTGCCTCCCACTTTTCTCAAAATCATGACGTGGTCGCCAGAATCGTGTTCGCGCTAAAAATTACACCGAAAAGCAGACCCATTTAAAAAAGCGAAGCCTGTGCTAGTAATTAGTTGTTACTCTTGCTAATAAATAAATAAATACAAATTTAGGAAGACTTATACTTCTTTCCTTTCAACTACTTTCTCACAGAAGTTTGAAATCGGTTGCAAACAAATGAGACACCAAAACTTTACAGATGTATGAAATACGGCAAAAATACAATATAATACAAATAATACTTTTTTACTACACTTTTATATTCGTAGCGTTTAAACAACTTCGGTGATTAATTTTAACAATTTTCATGATTCCACGAATCTTTAATGAGAAGTGTGTGAAACATACCTGAGATATTCCATTCACCTGGAACACTCATATGTCAGGTGTATGTAGATAAAATGCACACATACGTGCATACATACGTGTGTAAGTATGTACATACATACGAACAAGGTGATTCAATAAGACCGCAGATTTTCTTTTGTAAATAAAGCACAACTAAATTTGGCTAAATAATTTTGTTTTTACTCCATCATGTTTTTTTTCCCTATAGCATCCATTTTTCGTTAGATGTCTACCGAACCTCGTGAATGCAACATTGGAAGCTCATTTCAAAATTTTCCACGACTTTTTGCAATAGCTCCGCCAATACATCATATTATTTCGTTCTTCAGCTGTGGAATCATCTCGGACTTATTGGCATAGACCATACTTCTCACGTAACCTTTGAGGAAGAAGTCCAATGGAGTCAAATCGAAAGACCTAAGCGGTGATCTTTTTTTTCGTGAGATACTGTGCCCATGGCACATCGTTTGCAATGTAGTCATTGTTTTATGAACAGTGTGTTAAGTGAAGCCGTTGAGATTAAGGCCATGCCATCTAATATAGGCCGTAAAAAGTTTGTTATCATGCCACAATTATGCTAATCGTATACAGTAGGAGTGTTACTGGCAAACTTGAGGATATTCGATGCCTCAAATGTAGAAATAGTTTTCCTTAGCCTATTTGCTGTTGTTTGAAAATGCGCCTGTTATGTTGACCGAAAAAATCACGGAATGCGCGAAATGCATTTCTTGCTGAACGACCGTCTTCATAGACCGTTGGGATAACTTTTCCGCGCTGTTCAACTGACTAAGTTTGCCAAAGACTGTGGTATCAATTAGCTAAACCAGAGCATAAAAATAACTTTCTATATCACAAATAATTGCTGCCCTTGCAGGTCTGCAAAAATTTAATCGATGTTGTTCAGGGCTATTTCCAAAATATTTTTTAATTTTCTTTATCTAACGTTTGCTACTTTTAAATATATAACCTTTTAAAGGGGCGTAACCATAAGCAATAAACTATCTATCTTATTTCCTTTTTCCACGTCCGTATATTAAAACTACAATTTAAAAAAGAAGAAAAAAACTAATTAATATATAACCCTAAAAACTTTTCCAGCAAATGGTATTATCTTTTCTTGTATTTCATACGGAGTTTTATTAATACGGAAATTTAAATATATTTAATTTATTTTTTCTGACATGTTTATACTAGAGATGTCACGAATATTCGGCAACTATTCGGTACTCGGCCTATTCGGCCACTTTTTTTGCTATTCGGTATTCGGCCGAACGCCGAATACCAAATCATGTAAAAAAGACACGTTATGTTACTCAAAATTATGTATTTATTTTCAAATTACAACACTTTAGTATTTAAAATTGATCAGTGGTAAGTTGTGATGGATAAAAACAAGCTTTTCAGCATTTTTTGGTAGCAAACGATTACGCTTTTCATCGTAAATGTTACCAGCCTCAGAAAATAACCTCTCACTATACACGCTACTTCCAGGAGAAGAAAGTTAAACTTTAGCGAATTTCGAAAGGTTTGGGTATTGGTTTTCATTTGCTAACCACCACTTGTAAGGATTGGCCTTCCGATCTAGGCGACCTGTTTTCAAATAAAAATCCAACTCGTTTGCCACAGTATTCCGCTCCACGTCCTCCTCATTATTAGCATTTCGCATATTATCTGTAGCGACTTCCTCAAAGCAGCTCCAGAAACTGTGGTGTATTTCCATAGTTCTATCATTTTCATTCAAGTTTCTTTTTTTACGAATTGGAGAAGAATCGTCATCGGTACTACTAGATTCATCACAACTTATTTTCAGAGCTTCTAGAAGAATTTTTTGTCTTGCTTTTTCTGCTTGAACCAATCCTAGGAAACTCGTTTTGAAGCGAGGATCCAGAAAAGTAGCTACCAGATATTTGTTTTTTCCATCGAAGCTGCATCGCCTTTCAAGCTCGGCATGCAGTGAAGATCTCATTGGTTGCGTGCGACTAACAGGTTGCGACTTGTCTTATTCCAGCTAACGCGCCCCCGACAAGCATGTATTTCGTGCCGAATATTCGGCGCTTCGGCCGACAGCGTTGCCGAATATTCGGTATTCGGTATTCGGCCAATTCACTATTCGTGGCAACTCTAGTTTATACCGATTTTTGCTGCATATTGTATTTGGTAGCTATGGTATGACGTAGAGAATCCAAAAGTGACGCCCATCTTATGCAGCTAATCCCCTCTCAGCGAAATTGACAGAATCGCTCGGCGTGTGACATCACATTTATGCAATTGGTGATGGTGAATATAGCAGCTTATTCATGTGCTACTTACGTTAGACAAGTTGTGTAATTCATTCTTCTTCTTGCATTCTTGTTCGCGCTTTCACATTTATCTCATGGAATAATTTGTTCTGTGACGTCACACTGGCTTAAATTTCAAATCAAATTTCAGTTGTTATTCCGAAAAACAGCTCTTACAAACAAAATCAATATAGATATAAAGATAAAGATCATAATAAAAGTGTTTGATGAGTACATTTGCACGAAATTATCCAATTAAAAATTAGCCTATTCATTCCGGAAATATTTGTGCGAGAATATATTATATAATATTAAAATTTGTATATTTACTGCAGCACTGAGGATGCAAAGCTTGATATGGAGTATACAGAGGTGGTGCCATTAGCAAACCGCTTCTTTCTTCATAGCGAATATCGCATTTGATTGGCATCAGTTTAGCAAATAAGCAAATCTTTAAGTGCAAAGTTACGTATTTGTAGACAGCGCTGGGTAAATGCAATCACATTACAATCAGAATTCCTTCAGTCCATAGCAATGGAATGATATCTTTTTTATTTCTTAACAGTAATATCAGAAGCAATTTCTTTGTTTTTAATACAAGGGATGTTATGTAATTGGAAATAATTATCTACATACTAGCAATGCAGTTTTTTTGATTTTTTCAATTCCTTAAAGGAATGGTAAAAGTAATTAAGAAGCTGAAAGTTCATTCACGAATATGAAATGTGAAATTTTTATAGTTTTCAAAGATTAAGATCGAAAACACACACTGGACCTTTTGGTTCCTTATTTCCTAATAAGGTAAATTAAAGGCAAATAGTGGCAAGGAAGTATTTATTTCTCAAATTAATAATAAACGATAAACTACTAGAATAAAGTCGGGTATTGTGGGCACCATTTTACCTTGATATTAATTTCTGCCAAAATAATCGTAATGGAAAAGCTATCTTTTATTTCTAACAGATATTGAATTATCTTTATATTTTATTGCAAAATATACCCTACTATAATCGTTTTCGTCTGATAATATAAAAAAACTGAAACCACCTTAAAATGAGGAGCTGAACAAGATAAAAATATCTCATGGGGATTACTTTGAAGGGGACAAAATAGATATTAATGAAAAAATAAATAATTTTTGAAAAAACACAAGCTTCGTGATTCATATATATAATCTATTGAATCTATTGAAGGTGATAGCAGTATACCAACTGATTTGATTTGTTTTTTGCTCCTACGCTGGATACATTAGGATGCCAGCACAAACTGCATGTTGGCTGTTTAACATAGTTCGTCCTTTTCTTTTTCTTTTCTAATTCCTTTTATTGTGACATTCTAAAGAATTCGTCAATGCTGAAAAAAAGTTCGTTTTGGACGAAATTCGCATAAATTCAATGTATACCGAAGGAACGGCTATTAAAGCAATATTTATTGACGGACCTTGTAGTTGGTAAAACCTGACAGTATCTAAGATTGAGAGTAGGCATGGACTTTGTTCCAACGATCCTCGCCTTGCCACTGGACTCCATACGATCCAGAGTCGTATTTGACAAGAGATACAGTGTGGTGCTGCCAGAGACTCAACTGTGTTCAAATTTAGAGAATGAGCCCGGTGGACTCTGTTCTCGCATTTTCACGGATGGTTCTACGTGGAATCAAGCGGGACAAAACTACACTTGACTCTTAGAATGTATGCATATGTGTTTCAAGCGGATTCGTATGCTATTTAAGAACCCATGAACTTTGTTGTGGAAAACAGATGGAGAGGCAGATCTGTATGTGCCTGCAGCGACAACAGGCAAATCACCGCTCATGGCCTTAGACAGCCCTACAACCAGTTCAAAGGTAGTCGAGTACTGTAAATTCAGGTTAAACTATGTCGCCAGACATAATATTATGATGCTAACATGAATCTCGGGACACGTGGATATCGTGGGTAACAAGATCTCTGACTCTTTGAACGAACACTCATATCCTTGTTCTGGAAATAAGTCTCAGTTTTCAACACGTTTATGGTTAAATCATCTTTCATGTTCACTAGTTGGTGTTCTATTTACTTGTTCTTGTAATGACTTCGTAGTCATCTTTTGATATTCCATGAAAGCGGATTTGAATAAACGTACCAAATGGTTGTGTTCGTGAAGTAAAATTTATTAGGTCTGGTATAATTTTGCGAGAATTTGATTGATTTTGGTATGGTCACACATGAAATAAATTTGTTAAAACTTTTAATACTTCTCCAAAGTAACATGGCTTTTACGGCTCCACTGGTTCGAACCACACGAGGTCGACCAGTTCTTTTTCTGTCTGTCAATTCAGTCGTTTGGGGAAAACGACTGATCGTACGGCAATCATAAACGCTCGAAATTTAAGTTTTTTAAGTAATTCGTTAATTTCACTTGCACTTTTATCACACTTTTGTAATGCAATCACTGCAATACGATTATCCTTAGCTAGCCACTCCATTGGTAACAAGCGAAATTTGACACACAACTGAGTATAATTTATCAGTAGATAATGCATACAAACAAAATCAAAAATAATGGAATTTTTTTCTGCGAATTTGTTTTCGTATGCATTGAGAATTTTTGTCACAGAATTTAGGGCAAGACTAAGTATATTGCCTCTTTCCGTTTTAAGTAGCAAAGCTAGCGTTTTGGAATGATTTGGAAAATTGTAAGATTTATACTTATTTTATACTGTTTTTAATATAAATATATTTACGGTTAACACAAAGCTTATAGTTTTCATTGAGGTGTTTGTATAGAAAGCGCCAGAAGGTTTTTACTATTTTTTTCTAATTTTTGCACCGAACACCGTTCCCAGATTGAGTTTAGATAAGTAGTTTGTTTAGTTTTTGTTTGCTTTAAAGTAACAGCCGGATTCCCGAAACAATTTAAGTTAAACAAGATTTCTTCCAGTTTCATGTTTCAATCTAATTTTTATTTATTGGCTACGACGCCCATCAAAGTTTAAATTATGTGCGAAAAACAGCGCCTTTACTTTCACATCTCTATCAATTGGTTTGGCAACAGCAAAAATTAATGTTGAAATTGCAAATTAAGGTGATGACGTCAATAATAATGATTACAAAATTTTAATAAATATCTGTTATCATAATCCGTTATTCTCGCAAAATGAGCGTTTCAAACCAATCGCTTCTTCTTATTTTACTTCAGTTTTCCATATTAGTTCGTAACATTTCTGATGATCTTGGTGAATAGGATCGTTTTGAGACCCTCCGCTATTGTTTTCCAAGCATTTTCTTTTTATTCTCTCAACGTTCCAATGCCGATTAAAGACCATTGAATGACGTTCGAAGCTGCCAAAACTATTTGAATTATTTATTTATTGCAATCAACTATGCTAATACGGTTATAAATGTACTACATATAAAACAAACGTATTTCTATTAATATTATTAACTAAATATTGTTAACTAAAAGGGTTGTAATATAATACAATAACTTTTATGCCTCGGGCTTAAGGACATCCGCCTGAAATCACGGGTGTGTCGAAAAGAGGTTGTACTTAGTACTCGTAACTTCAAACAAACCTTTTCGAAAAATTTATTTAACTTAGATATATAAGTAAAAACTTATGAAAAATATTTGGCATTACATAAATAACTGAAATGAAAAGTTGGCGGCTGTCATAGCCGCATAGGCTAGCGGTCTAAACAAATTGTATAATACACTGAACATCTTTTATTCGTTTAGCTTGGCAAACCTAAATTATTTAACGTAGAAGAAGAATTGAAACCTGTTTGTGTTAGAAAGCTTTGGCTGCAGAGAGCAGATTCTTTCTTCTTTCTTCTCTGTGAATTATCTGTCAGGTGAAACGTTATACGACTGTAACTACAGCAGCGGCATCTGCTACTATGCGACGCGACTGCGGTTAGCGCTTGGCGCGTGGGACTCGTTTTTTTTAACCTTTTCTGTTCGCTCATTCAGGAAATGTGGTCATTTGGCGCCGTTGAAGGTGACTCATTGCAACGCAGCGGAATGCTAATGAGTAATGCGAAGCTAATTCATTACTATACGCAACTAAATATAAATGACTGAGATTATAGACACAGGAACATTTAGGTATTATGTTATGAATCAAGCCTGTTAAGCCCGGTTTCATTTAGTTGACACATTTAACATCTACATACTCAGCTAAGCCAATGAGTTCTCGTATTATTGCTCAATGGCTAAACATTTTTTAAAGCTATTGTCGTTTGTGGTGAGTGGTGAGTGAGAGAATGAGAGCAAAATTTTGATTTGCAGTAGACAAAATGATATTTTTGCGCCCATATATAAAGAGTGCTAGAACTGGTTGAACAATCATTCAAGTAGTGACCCATAGGCATCGAGCATTCGTTACAATAAGCTTCTAAATCAATATTGGTATGTGAGTAATCTTGACTAATTAACTATTATTCCCGCAATATTTCTGTAAGTATTCTACCTGCAACTTCAGCTGACGTTCATTTTAAAATAAAAACTAAATAAGAAAACAACCTAATGAATTCTTAAATCCTTTTCTTATCTTTTCACGCACCAACTCTCACATCTAAAAATAACAAACCCACATCAACTTCAACCCCGCATTTTGGCATATTAACTGTATTCCGGAATCCGCACTTTTACTATCCATTAACTCACTGCAACTCCGCACATGTGTTTTTCACACACAGCACACTCAACTACAACAACCATCGCAATTTATACACGAGACAATGTTGCCAGTAACAAATGAGGACAATGCCGCCAACTTAAATACTTCATTTGTTTCAGACAATAGTCTTGAAGTGGCAGAAGGCAAAGAAAGCAGTGAACAAAGCTCGGAGGAGGAAATCGCCGAGGTAGTGGAAATAGACGGAAATATCGAAGCGGAAACCAATAAGTCTGTTAACAACAGCGACGAAAAAGAAAAAATGGAAATCCTTGAAAATTCTATTGCCTCTACGGCTGTTGAGGAGAAAACTCTTGGAGTGACACAAAGCGATGTACTTGTTCATAGTGCTGAGGACCACGCGCTTACAATTGAAAATAATGAGGAAATGGAGGCGAATAACAACTCAAATGAGTCATCAAATTCTGATATCTTGGCAGATGCACCAGCAGCTGGAAATAAAACCAACGCAGAAGCCGTTGAGAATCAAGATGATTTGCGGGCTGAATTGGACGAGGAAGATATTGAGGAAGAAACCACTGAATCAGACGGAATCGAAGATGTTACCGAGTCCGTAAAATCTGTTGATGATTTGGCTGAGTGGGTGGGTGATGAAACGGTTGCTGCGCCTGGTGAAGGCAATGATGAAATTAACAACCATCCAAATAAGGAACGTTACAACAAGAATCGCGAAGATGTCTCTTCATCGGATGACGAGAAGGAGAGTGAAACTGTAGAGATGAATCCCGAGTTTGATTCAGAATGGGCTGATTTAAAAGAAGATTTGGCAAAGAAGGACGACGAGAGAAATGACTTCAGTAACGACATTGATGCTTACGATGCCTTACCGGTGGATCTGTCTAATGACATTGCCGTCAACGATTTAGCTGCTGGAAGTCCCGACTTTCCCATAAATCCCGAAGCGGAATTAATTAGTTCGCCTGAAATTCAAACTGGCGGTGGATTACCCAAATTTGAGAAGCTGAAAATTTCGGAAGCTACAAATCCTTCCAGCTATGAAGTGGCTTCGACTTTAGAAAGCGATAAGTAGGATCCTATTTGTGGAGCGTTATGTTGTTCATTATTAGTGCCAAATTCTCAACTTATAAGTTGGGAGAGATGAGATTTTTAGATTAAGACGCAAGTTTTAGCATACAGTTTACATGTTAAATATTTATGGAACTTGTTAAATAGCCGTGAAGCATTTGTGGCTAATGCAATTTTTCCGAATGTGGGAATCATAGCCCAAGACTGACAGCTATACTAAGGGTTTCAAATTAGCCATGATATTTATTTTAAACATAACTAAATACTCGTACACAGCTTTATGAAAGAACAGTAATTATAATTAACATTGTAACTGATTTGTGATGTCTTGTGAAATATGAATGTCTGTAAACGTTTAGGAAACAGAAATTTTTACACCTGTTATTATAATATTCATCACTTATTCAATGTGTTTAATTACTGCTACTTATAGTACACACCACAGCGCATTTAATATACACTCGTGTTGACTTAAACGAGTACAAGTGTGTTTAAACATATACATACATACAACGATTTTAGAAAAATATATACACATAAACATATATAAGTATATTTAAGCAAAATTGTATGTTTATTAAAATGTTAGCATAATTTATACAAAACTATACATTAAAAATTCTAAATTTGCTATGCACTTATTTTACTGAGTCCTAATAAATAGTGCTACAAAGCTATCAGTGGTGCCTTGTTTTAATGCAATTGGAAGGACACGGTCGATTAGGGTCATGAATTTCAATATGATACGATATTGTACTTTTCGAGTTTCGATATCGATTTTCTACTTGATACTTTTTAAAGTAGACCAGTTTTAAAATGAAGTAACTGATGCCTCTTCAGTCTTCTTGTCTTCTGCTCAAATATGACCGAGACTGATTTAATAAAACACAAACGGTTAATTATTGTTCAATTTTTATTTTATCTCCTTTAAAGTAATCACCATTGGAGGCGATACACATATGCCAACGTTTTTTCCAATCATCATAGCATTTCTGGAAGGCCGATTTCGGTATGGATTTCAGTTCCTTCTTCGAACTCTCTTTTATGACTTCAATTGTCTCAAAATGTTTTTCACGGAGCGGCAACTTGAGCTTGGGAAACAGGAAAAAGTCACATGGAGCCATATCAGGCGAATACGGTGCTTGCGGAACGATATTAACATTATTTTTGTTCAAATAATCGTGAACAAGATGTGTGTTGTTCTTTTTGAAGAAAATTCAACAATTTTTGAACAAGACGCGCGGACACTCGTCTCATGCCCAAGACATCATGAATAATAGTATGAACGGATCCATTTGATATGCTCAGCTCACTAGCTATCTCTCTTTCGGTCACACGGCGATATTCAAGCACAATTTCCTTTACTTTTCCGATGTTTTCGTCGTTTACTGATGTTGCTGGACGACGTTCATGAGGCAAGTTTTCAACCGATGTACGGCCCTCTTCGAACGATTTGTACCACTGGAAAACACGTGCACGCGATAGAGCAGAGTCCCCATAGGTTGTCTGCAACATTTTTAAGGCGTCTGAAGCCGAAATTTTGTTGGACAAAATTTCAAACAAATTCTTTGTTCAACTTGAATTTCCATCGTTAAATTCGAAAAACACACTCGAGCTTGACTTGTTTACAGTAGCACAGAAAACAAACTATGTGACCTATCACGCTGAAATTTGCCATGTAAGCTTATAACAGTCCTACCATCCAATAAAAAATTTATTTTTGCCATATGTCATCCGCGGACCGTTTTATTGATAAAGTATCGCTCGTATTTGAGCAGAAGTATTGTTTCATCGCAAAGAGATGAGGCATCAGCATTGATGTGTTGCTCAATCCTTTGGCATGCTTAGCAGCGCAAAGACTTATAATTTCTTTTACTGTGCGTAACTGCAGGTGTTGTGGTCATTCCGTAACTAAGTTGGTCGTCATTCCGTATATAGCAAGGAGCTTCACCGATATCCTGGATTACTTTATTTTGAAAATGTTGGATGATTTAAGCATTACATTTCGCAGTGCATCCCCACAACTGAGCTCCATAGGTCCACACTGGTTTATGGATTTGATTATATGAAGATTAAAAGTTTTTTTTTAATACGCAGCTTTGACGTTCTGCCATTAAGCCAGTACAATTTTTTGCCTTTTAAATTAAGTTCATCAACTCTGGTCTTTTAACTCGTCACGCCCAAGTACTTTGCGGCGCAAGCATGCGGAATGTTTCCAGAAAATATAATATTTATATAAGAATGGGTTTGTAAATAATTTTTTTGCTTGTAAAGTTTACGTGCACTGATTTACATAGTTTCATTAAGTTTTATATTCCGCGTTCTAGTCCTATTTGTTTTTTCATTAAATGAAGTCTGTAGCTTTACGGTGTACATTCTCGTTTTCGCCAAAAGCGAGTACACATGTCTCATCTGATAATGTTGCTATTTTACAGAATTCTGGGACTGGTAAATCAGAAGTGTACAACAAGTACAGAATAGGCCCAAGTATGTTACTTTGAGGAACGCCAGAATTGATTTTTGCAATGCTGGTACGTGGCTGTACATATTTTATGCGAAAATACCGATAATCAGGCTATCGTAAAATAAAACAAAAAACTCCCGTTTACCGCCTGGTTAGGATAGAATTCCTTACGATTTTTTTAAAAATGCAAAAATTGTATATTGAGGAACTATCTAAACTATACTACGTTATACAATAGTGGATAATCAGACGTTATGTTTCAAATAAGTACAATATTTCCACTTTTTATAAAGGTTTATAAGAACCTAGCATCAAAAAACATCATCATGATGGACATCTTAAAAGAACAGCTTGTAAATTGGTTGAAAAGTAAAAACGTAGTCATTGAATATCAGACAGTGTCGATATTCCACTGCAGTTGGAACATTTCGACCTACCTTGAATAAAGAGTGATATTTGTACCAAGTTTAGTGAAATATATTAATTTTTGCGCATATCGTGCGCATGGAAAGACAGACAGACAAGCAGACATGGTCTCTCATTGAGCTCCTTGTTGACCATGGCACTCTGTTCGAGCATTTCCCAGTGCACCATGCGCTCCCAGTCCCACCAAACACACATCCTGATCTTCTTTGGATGAAGATCCGGCTTGACTCTAGGCTTTGGCGTATCACTCTTCTCTATGCTTTATATTGATGTATAGGTACCCTTTCTCATCTCCGTGACGATTCAGTACAAAAAGCGCTGTTTATGACCGCGTATGCTCCATGGCGGGCAAGATGCTGAGAAGCTATTTCAAGGCGACTTTTTTTGTTTTATTCGTTGAGCTCGGCCAATTTTTTGACAAATCCCATTGAATGAAGGTGATTCAAAATCGTTTTATGCTCGCCTTTCATTATACCCGCCTATTAACGACTACTTAGGCGACCATTCTCGTTCAAAAGTTATTTGAGACGTTTTTCATCGAATTCAAAAGGCCTTCCGCTGCAGGACGTGTCATCGAGGTCAAATACGCTATTTTTGAACTTTGCAAACCATTTCCGTGATGTAGACTTCCCTATGACACCTTCTCTATACGCGTCGCAAATTTCCCGGGCTGCTTCGGCAGCTTTTTGACTTCGATGAAAAGCAAAGATCAGGTGGCGAAAACATTGATTTTTGCCTCCTGGGTACTCCATTTCTATGGCTCAAAACGAATAAAAAACTAAATAATTCAAAAATACAATTAACATAATTTTGTAGAGCAGAAAGAATTCTATCGCAGGAATATTTGAAATATGTATACAAGCACTATGAACTTATACCCCATTCATTCATTTAGAGCTGTACTTTAAATAAGTAGGATATTAATACTTTAATTTCCTTTAAGTCGATGCTATCGAAAGTTGCATTAGAAGTACTTGGAAATATTAGAGGTGCTAAATTAGTCGTAGTATGTATTTCACATTATCGGTCGCCGTAGCCGAATGGGTTGGTGTGTGACTACCATTCAGAGAACGTAAGTTCGAATCTCCGTGAAACACCAATTGCAGAAAAGTTTGGGTAGTTTAAATATTTTTTCTTTAAGTTTTGTATTTGTTTTTGAACACATTTTGACCCAGAGGAAAAACTTCTTTACGGGTAGCTAATAGAAACCTCGATCCACGCACTTCAACTCGATCATTTCCGAATATCGTGCACAAAGAAGGAGGCTCTGTTGGAACGAGGGAAATGTTAGCTTTAATTTATTTATACAAGAACTACTCATATTCTTGTGTTTTCGACATCGTCTAGTTCCTGCTGGCTATTGGCTCTAAAATAAACCACACAATGACGACCAACTTTCTCAAATGTAAATTATTGAATGCCCCTGTTGAATGTATTTTCTGCAAACATTTTTTTGACTTAAAGGAGATAACAGTTATTGATTTTGCAATCATATGTTCTCAATATCTTCTACTGTGGACGTACTTTGGCTTCTTTGACATTATAATTTTATTTTATAGCCACAAAGTTTGCAGACGGATGGTATAACTTCATTGGAATAGCGGCTTTATGGAAGAGCCTAAAGAAATCGAGGGTTCGGAATGATGTGTGAAGTCGATGTAGCCATGTCTGTCCATCCCTTCGTCCGTGATAAATCTGTCAAAAAATACTCCCATTTGGTACAAATGGTGAACCCAAAAATAAGAAATATTGGGCTGCTATTTATATTGCAGGTCTAACAATGGAATAGTTAACATTGGTGATTCAAATCGGTTTTCCAAGTAAACTCGATATATGACATAACGTTTTTTCTCAATAATTTCGCGCAGATTTTTTATTTATTTTTTCCCCCAAAGTAAAGTATTTGTCATTTAATTAACAATTATTCTTTTTATATGGGTTAGTTAATATTATTTATACAACTACCAATAAAATTCGTTTTAAAAATACACTATACATAGATCCTGGATCAATTTCTTTTAACCGCTACGTTATATTTCTAAGATTGTGATTTTTATAAGGTCGATTGGTCGTTTGCGTTGGACTCAACGGCCAGTAAAGTTATTTGAATCTATTTTTGATTTGGTCCTTCTTAGTTTTAATGTGATGCTTCCATAGTAGTTTGCTGTACAGATGTATACCTAGGTATTTCGCAGATAAGGATGTAGGAATAGGAGTTCCATTTATGGTGACGTTTTTTGTTGTGTACTCGTATATAACCTGCTGCCTTTTCAGAGCATTTATTTTAATATTCTACGAGTCGAACCATTCTTTGGTTTTGTTAAATATTTATTGCATCTCTGTGTCATCTGCGAATGTAGCCAACATTGCATTTACTATACGTCAGGGCACTGGGCACTGGTATCTCAGCGGTGTATATGTATATTGTAAAGCAGTGGTCCGAGAATGCTACCCTGTGGAACTCCTGCTGTAATTTTTCGGAGTGATGAGGTATTTTCGTAAAACTTAACGTAGAAATGTCGATCCGTTAAATAACTTACCAGTAGTTTGCATATATTGTTAGGAAGCACTATTTTTAACTTAGTGATCAGTCCTCCCATAATCCTCACTGTCGCGCACATAATCGATATTTTCTAGCTTAACAATTGGTTTTGGATGACTTTAAACAACGACTCTACAAAGCTCTCATCATACCCGCCTTAACGTATGGCGCAGAAGTTTGGACGACGGCAACATCCGATGAGGCCTCCTTAGAGTGTTTGAGAGAAAGATTGAGTGGAATATTTTTAGACCTTTGCACGTTGGTGAGCGCGAGTAGCATAGACGTTGGTTGAATCATGCCGTCCGAATGGATACAAACGCTCCGGCTCTGTAAGTATTCGATGCGGTGCCAGCTGGTGGGGGAAGGCCTTGTCTGCATTGGAAAGGTCAGGTGGTGAAGGACTTGGCTTTACTTTGTGAGTTCACCTGGCGTCGCCTAAGAGCTACAACTCCACATTGACCCTTTCTTGAGTTTCAGGTTTTCAGTGCATTTTAATACGTGAAATTGCCGAAAGCCAAAACCTTTGGTATGGTGTTGTATGTAGCTTTGCATACATATTTTATTGACTTAAAGTGCAGATAAGTGGTTAAAACTTATAAAATAGAGTTTCTCTTTTTTGTTTTGGAAAACTCATTAACAAAATTTGTGATCCAATGCCTCTTAAACATTTTTTTAATGCTTTCAAGTTTGAAAGGCACGCAATGTGAGAAGGCCGTCCCACTGGCCTGGAAAAAAGCACTTTCTTAATTTTTTTGTGCGATAGATGTCGTAAGAAAATTTCGTTCACTTGACAGTCATTCTATTAAGGGTCTCCAATTTTAGAAGATTTGGATTACATTAATCAGCAATTCGCGTTAGAAGACAACTGAGATATATAAGTACGAGAATAAATAAATAAATACCAGAAAGCGACCCATTTCTCGATTTTCAAAAACAAAATTTAATAAACAAGTATGGACCAAATAAAAAACCAAAAATAAATCGTTTTACTTACTTTTAGATAGTTGCAAAAGCTTTTGCAGTTGTTCACGAATGCTTGTAAATATGGCAAGATAAAGATGAAAGGAAATAGTTGGTCTGGAGAAATAAAAGCATTGTGATTTTGCTCGGTCGAGTGAAATATATTTAGTATGTACATATATGACGTCCTACCAAAATATCCATTTAATGCTAGAAGGAGCTTCGCCTTAGCGCAAGTTACAAACACAAGTTTTTCATCACGTGGGGATTGCTTAAAAATTATAGTTTGCGATACCGCAGCACAGAATTCCCACTTTGAAAACTGTGAAAAAAGTTACAGCAATATGGATGTTATAAAAAACAACATAGAGAGCTGTCTGATTGGGAAGATGTTGTAGAAATAAAATATCAAATATGGGAGAGTTCAGATCGTTCTACTTTATTGACTCTTAAGTGAACAGCATCTACAGCAAGCTTGCAACTTTCTGCATCGGAACCGATTTTAACAGCAAAAGCTCATTTTGGTCGATCAAAAAAAAATCTTTCAGGCCAAAGGAAAACGAATAACATCACTGGTTCCCAAGACTTTTAAAGTATATGTTTTTACCAATAATATTCCACTTTTTTCAAAGCATTAAATTTTTTTGGGCATGCCGACAGTTTTTCCTTCAACAACAGGACCCAAACGTAAAATCGCAACTAAATTATGCTTATTCTTCTATGTATTTAAAAACTCAAATATTTGAATTTGTTTATTAAATAAGTGTGAACAAAAATACTAATAAAAATAATTTAAAATAATCAGCAAAACCAAATACTTTTACTTACCATACAAAGTAGAATATAAAATATTATTTTGAAAGATCTGTTGATGAGCTATATAAAGCATATACCATAGCGGATCCTACATTTTGCTACCAGGTTCGGGGATTCGCCAGCAAAATTCTGCCCGCTCATTTCACACGTATTCTTACGCTCACTCGGTGTTCAGACGGCAACGAAGTTACGTGAGTGGAGACTGTATTGACTTTTTTTCGTATATTACCTATACGATCGCAGTTTTTCGTAAACAAACCGCTGTCATGACACATATTAGGTCAGCAAATCAGCTGATTCTTTCAAATTCGCTGGGAGCCGCTTAACGACCTGATGTTGGCCACCCCTTCTGAGCACAACACCATGTGCAGCACTGATCAAAAACGAGCTCAAAAATTTGCAAGGAACAACTCGCTACAACAAATGACCATTTCTTGAATTCTTCTTCGCCAGCAACTTCACGCACCATAAATACAGTAAACATACATTTTAAAAGACAATGTGCATACAAGCATAATCAAATTGTAGTAGACGCGCATTTATTTACACTGATTCCGAAGTTATTTTTCTTCCATTCGTCTCATGTCTTACCGAAAAAAACAAAAATTAACAGGATAGATGAAATGTAATGCTGAGGGGGCGCTAAGCCCTTAGTGCACATTTTGCTGTCTACAATGTAATCTGGTGGTGGCGATTTACCCCAGCATACGCTAAATTTTATTTACGAAAAGACAATACTCGTAGCTACAGCGCGAATGTAAATGCACATTATTAATTTCGTTTTTTGAGCTAATTAACATATCTTTAAAAGGCAGCCAATAAATATGTAGGTAGAGTCATAGCAACCGAGCCCACTGTTAAAACACTTGAACTTTATTTAGTTAACGCAAACCGGATACTTGTCATTATTAGACCTTATGAATGCATGGAAAACTAACATATACATACGTACAAAACGTGTCCATACACTTTTTTATTCACATTCCTTGTTGTATGCGTTTATTTCAACTTTGGCAGTTTTTGGTAAGTCGTTCCCAGCTAAGTGCAGTATAATAACGACATTGTTGCTTCAAACAACCAAAGGTGTCAAATGCAAAGACATTGTAAGACTTAATCCGAGTAAGAAATTTAATGCACAAGTCCCCAATTAAATTATTTGCATATTAAGTAGTTTCATACTATCAACAACTTCTAAAAAAATATAATAGAACGGGAAAGGAACACCCAACCGACTGAGTTGATGATCCGGCACAAAGCCTCCCAGCTTAAATGTGAAGTAAGCAAATGTAAGCAGGTCGAGTAAAGCAACGAATTTCACTTAACACGTCTCCTCACTAATGCATCCAGCTTTCTCCTCAAAACGACGTCAACAAGAAAATCGTGAACTTATCAAAAGTGCAAAAGGAACTTAACAATGGCAATCTGACTAAAATGACTGACGTAAGGATGTGCCGACTGTGATCCTTTGGCTATGTGGGGAGGAACGAACGAAAACAATGGACTTTTTGTGGGCATGTAATAAACAAGGATTTCGTAATGAAAGGAGTTATAATATATTTGGCAATGTATTTCCTTGATAAAGTCCACGACACTATCCGCACTATTATGTCAAGTAGAAAAGCATTTGTGTATTATGTAGGAGTTCGTTTTAGATGAAAGATTAAAAGTAGTGCACATATACAAACTTACTTAAGCCCATACTTAATTGTTTCACCTTTTGCTTATCGTCAACAATAATGGTGTACATTTTGATTCTAGCCAGTTTTCTCTGAGGACGGAAAACGAACAACGAGCAGTTATGTGTAAGTATAAGTGGAAATTTTAATTTATTCTTGAGAATATTTTACTGAGATATGAATGGTGTGACGGCGAAACTTTAAGCTCTTTTGTTTAATTCGGTTTTGAAGGCTCTTAATGCGTTTTGTT
Organism: Anastrepha fraterculus; assembly: GCA_037575425.1. NCBI lineage: Eukaryota > Metazoa > Arthropoda > Insecta > Diptera > Tephritidae > Anastrepha > Anastrepha fraterculus. The sequence goes on from JAYXIM010030820.1 coordinate 47,291, forward strand.
TGGTTCGAGGCAAAAAGTTACAAAGCGGAGTTCAGGAAACCTTCTTCTTAACTGCTAATGGCTTACTAGCTGACTTCAGCTATGCGCATCTTTCGTCGTAAATTCTTTCATTTGGTTGCTATCCAGAGGGTGCTCCACCGAAGTTGGAAGTTGTGAGATGCATCTCAGATATATGGCTGTAAAAAACTTTCAGTACGGCACTTCGCCTACCGTTGACATCTCAAATATAACATAAAGCGAGACTAAGCTTTTGATTTAGAAGTAATCTGAACCAAGTATTGCACATTAGCATTTGCGCCTGTATGTGACGTTTACGTGAAGCAATTCGCCAAAAAAGAAAGGATTTGTGGGAAAACAACTTGTGGATTTTGCACCATGATAACGCGCCGTCGCACAGTGCCTTCATTATTTGTGAATTTTTGACCAACAACGAAACGAGTACAATCCCACAGCCATCGAATTCACCTTAGAGGTATGATCGAGTCAAAAGCGCTACGTTTAGCAGCCGAAAAGAAGTAATGGAAAAATTGAGGACGGCTTTGATGGCTATACCGAAAATAGAGTTCCTGAAATGCTGCGAGAGCTAGATCAAACGCTGACATAAATGCGGTGTAACATATGGTAATGATACTTTCAAGGTGATAATATAACTTTTGAGGAATAAACTTGTATTTTGAATTTTCTGAATATATTTCGGGAACTTTTTGAGCAAGGTTGTAAAGCAGAAACCTATTCTGTGTTTGTCACGTATCTTAAATATTTTCGAGGTATTTGAGGTTAATGAAATAAATCATAGAATATAAATTGAAATTTTTTATTTTTTGGCAAAAAAATTTTTTTTTGTAATTTGGAAATATTTAATTTTGATGAAAAATTAAGCACGTATGAAAAAGAAAACTAATTATACTTCATTTTATGTACCGATCACGCATTATTTCCTTTAATTCAAACACGTTATTTGGTGATATCATAACACAAAAGAAGGATTTCCGGACTCGGCGATCGAATTTAGATAGGAATTAGCTGATTCTTAGGTTAAAAAATCATTAGTGATGTGAGAACCTGTGTTATTTATCATTCTTAATCCCTTGTGTAAATTCTTTCATTTTTCACATTGTCTACGAGTTTGTTTGAGTCCGAAAACTGACTGCCAGCCTAATAAAATTTAATCACGGTCACGTATTTTTACATTTTTTTCTTTACTTGTTGATCCCGTAATCCTATAAGAAATAATTAGTTTCCATGCAAACAAATTTTGCTTAAAGCTATTAAGTAGGAAAGGCTTTATCAATCAGCCATTTTTAACTGGCAGGGCTTGGCTGGAATTGTATGATTGATGTTTTGTGTTAATAGACAAGCAAAAAAGTCGGATCCAGGAACTAACATTTAAAAAAAGCGGACACACGCTCAAAACAAATATTTCTTTTTTTATAAATCTTTAAAATTAAATATCTCAGAAACGGTTTGGTCATGGTGCCAGAAATTACCTAAATAATATTGCCCTTAAGTATCTAAGACGACTTTCTCGGTAGCCCAGTAAAAAGTTCTGTCCGAACTGAAATTACCTGTTTTCAAAAAATCTAAAGACGTGACAAAAAGTAGTTTTTAAAAAGTCCTTGAAAAAAATATTTCTAGTTCTGTACTTCGTTGCATTGTACGCAAATATTTTCTAATTATATTGATTGTACTTTGGTTTTAATTTTTCGCTTCTCAATAGAAGCCTAATGGAAGTCCTTAATTCATGTGTTGTACGGCAAACATATCGATGGTTTTCGAGAAAAGCAACACAACTCAAAATTAACTCAAATTCGGAGTTTTGCCGTTAAAAGCAAAAATCAACTACAGAGTTTATATATTTTTATCTGGAAAAGCGTCATAAGCGAATCTTAAAGCAATTCTGAGAGATGGCGTTAGTGTCGTTTTGTCAGGTGATCGAATTGGCGCGTCAATTATCTAGAAAACTGACCCACCTCAGTATTTTGTATTTTTGAATTATGTCACTTTTCTCGAAAACCGTCGATATGTACGTACATATGTATGGTTCACTGTGCCTGCATGTTTTTATTAAAAAATATAATAGCTTTGCCCCTGTTCTTTATGCCTACTATTTTACTGTATTCTGATATTACATGCAACATACATATACATATGTATATGACATGAAAAAATTCTGACTTCCATAAAAAAAAGTTTAAATATTTTCAAATTGTGCTACCACTTTCAGGTGGCTTCGGTAGCGTTATGTGGGCACAGCAGTTCAACCATGCTTATGTATAAAGCTTTTTCGCCTACATCTACATGTGGATTTATTTATAACTAACATGCCACATAAAAACACGCAACTCCCACGAACTTCAAATTGACATTTTGTGACAAATGTATTTTATTAGGGAACTCATGTCCGGCTGAACGTGGAGAGCTTAATGGATATTTGTTTTATTCGTTCTGTAATATGTAGGTTAAAAATCTTTCTATTTTCACACAACACACTTTTTCGACATTCAGCCTCATACTCGTATATTCACACATTTATGTACATATACAGTTATATTATCCTTTAAAGAGTAACGTTATTTTACATACATTAAAGATAATCTTCGACGAAGTCCGTTTTATTTTCCATTTTTCGCATAAAAAATGTAGCGCACAAGTTTGCACACTATATTTAATAATAATAAAATAAATAAAAAATCTTAACAAGAAAGAAAACAAAAATTTTTTTAAGCTTTTTTTATATTTTAAAGCAATTTGCTCTTCAGTCCATTTTTCCGAAAAAATAAAAATAAAAAGAAAATAACAGTGTTCGTCGAATCGATGGATAGTGCCCGTTCAGGGTTAATGGCCCTGTACTTGGGTCCCCCGGTGCACCTCCAATGATTTTGCTGATTCTCAGCGATGAGAAGTGGCATCATGCTGTGGCAACAACATATAATGAAACCTCATTTCGTTTGCCTGATGAGTTGCATTACCTTGCTCTAGTGATTTAACTGATGCAAAAGCGTTTATTGTTTTAACTTATCGTCGTATTATCATTCACTAGCAAATTAATCATGCCACATGCAAATTCAAATATCAAGCCCATATTGTTAAATTTTGGAGTAAGACCCTTCATAAAAACTGTAAAGTGTAATTTGAAGCTGACATCAAATTGAACCCTAAATTTATTTTGAGAGAACATCAAATCAATGAATCGTGTTCAAGCAACCACTTACAACAAGCTAGGTTAGATTACGAGTAGATTATAGTGGCTGGCCGAAGCCACGCAGGGGCCATAGTGGTGCATAGCGGTACCACATAATCTGTAGTGAAAGACTATAGTTTTTCAAAACTGAGAGCAACCAGGTAGCATAATTTAGTTTTCGAGAGAGCCAGGCAGTGACATAGAAGATGATCCAGGCTTTCTCTTGTGCCCGGCTCATTACTCTTCCTGCAAGCATCGTTAAGAGTTAGATTTAGCTTGTTAGCATGCGCTACAACTAGGCAGTGCCTGTTAGAACACCAACTAAAGTTCTTCAGTTCCATCTATCGAATGATATAACCGATTTAGTAACCAGTCATCATAAGCGTGTTTACACATGATGTTGGAAACTTTTCAGTTGGTTAGACTAAGCCATCTGCCTTCGCCTTTCTTACCATGAGCTCCTATAGTTCTTTTTGAATTGTGCGTAGGGGTTTAAATACGATTTATTTGATCCCCTGCAAGTCCCGCGCATTCTTTAGCTATTACATCCACTGTCTCATTTCTCTCTATGCATTTATGCTCCAGAATCCAATATATGCAAAGCCTGAGGTTACGACCGAGCTTGTTAATTGCTTCTTTGGATTCACGGACATATTTGAATGGTACACAGTGTGATTTGATCGCTTTTACCGCTTGGCTATCCACGTAGAAGTTTATTGCACAGTTAATTGTTCATCCATACATACAAGCTCTGCAACTTTCTTTGCAGCAATTATCGCAGCTTGAAACACAGTACAAAAGTTAGGGAGTTTAAATGACTTTTTGATGCTTAATTCCGCACTATATATGCCAGCAGCAGCCCCCTCTTCCATTTTTGATCTATCGTTATTGATGATGTTACTTCTTGGAACTAAGCTCTTGCGCCGTCCATCGCCTTCGATAGTGGTCTTTAGCGGTTTTCCAAAGCTCCTAACTGGCACCTTATAGTCTGAACTGTCCCTGGCTAGTCTCTTCGTAGACTTCTCCAGCTCAAACATTTTAGCCTCGATTCCTCTATCAGTTTTGCAGAGCTCTCCGTAACCATTGATGACATTATTAAACGTATTTCAATGATCAAATCATCATCTGAAACAGATAAAGGTGGATCATGCTTTTTCTTGCTCAAAAAAATGCTTCCCATATTTAACAAGTTTTTTACTATGGGTACGTTTACTGAGGCCTCGAAAGTAACTTCTGTAACACCTACTTTTAAAACAGGGAATGAAAACAATAACTTCTTCCTCGTTTCTTATGTAGTCTAGTCTAGTTTTTCTAGCAATGGCCCTAACGGCATGTATTTTGGTAGTCCAAGGCAATTTTTTTGTTTTCATGTTTTCTGCACGAGCTTCTGGTCCATAAGTCAATGTCGGCCTTGTAATTGTTTTGTGGCTTCGTGCTTTATTTTCCATGTTCATATATGTACGTAGAGGCATTGGCACTCTGATATCCGTGCACCGTTTGCGCATCTCTCTTGCACCTCTGTTGTTACCAGGGTTGGGCATAGTGCCCAAAATAATTAGTGAAATAAGCAGATTTAGTGATTGGAAGATTTAGTGATAAAGAAACCTTTAAAAAATAAGTGGTAGTGCGACTCAGTGGTAGTGCAAAATGCCCAACCCTTGTTATTATATTTCGATTGCTAGATACATCTACACCCAAATATTTAAATTGCGTTACCTGATCTAACATATGGCGGTAAATCTCCAACTTTCATCATTTAGGGTATTTTCATATTACTAAAGATTTATTTTCAGTTGAAACTTGCATATTGTATTTTTTGCAAGTTATAACAAAGCGATGCAAAAGCCTTTAAAGATTATCTTAGCAATCAGCTACCAAAACATATTATTGATATATTTTCATTGTTGATTTTGTATCCAGCTAGTTGCCTTACCTTATCCACAGTAAGATTAAAAAGTTGTGGACTTAAGGAGTCACCTTGCCATATTCCGGTAGCGCACTTTATACTTTTAGTACATTTACCATTGATCGTTATTTTTGTTGAGCACGTGGTATTGAGATCGCTGATAATGCCAAAAACCATAGGACTCGGAGGTGAACTAAACCCATATCACGGTTGAATTTTGTCTCTCTGTCTTTATTAGTCAAGGTCATGTCGATACCGTCTATGCCGACCGTTTGAAGGCCTTTGACAAATTAAACCCTAACTTTTAATGGATAAGTTAGCTGATCTTGGCTATCATTCGACCTTTTTGTCTTATATATACACCATATATCCTCCTATTTGTGGCGTGCGTCTCGATGTTGTGCCACAGATAGAGGGACCTACAGTTTTAAGCTGACTCCGAACGACAAATATTTTTTATGAGGAGCTTTTTCGTGGCAAAAATACATATGAACATTCGGAGGTTTGTTATTGCCTGCCGAGGGGCGACCGCTAATAGAAAAAAACTTTTTCTTCATTTTGGTGTTTCACTGAGATTCGAAGCTACGTTCTCTCTCATTTGCTCACACTCTTTTGCTGCGTCATACAGTATTGCATCATTTCTGATTCTATCAAACTACGTTCAGATCTTGATAATGTAACAGCTTGGAATACTAAGAATCGTCTGCATCTGATTATCAAAAAATGTTTTGGTTTACTTTTCTACGACGAATTCCGCTCCGAAGGGAATTACAAGTTACGATTAGATAAAGAAGGATGGAAAGTGAACCACTGCATAAGTTCATCTAATAGAGAACATCTCCTAGTGAGGAACTGGGACAAGCACATTACGTTGAAACAACAATACGCTGAGATAACCACATTTCGACGCAGTTCGATCCCCTACACCGCAAATAGGGTAAACCCAACCTCTCTGGCCTGGTGTTCGAAAAATTTAAAAAAATTAACAATTGCTGTATAATCCTCTCATCGACATTTATACCGGCAAGAACCACGCAATCCCTTAAATTATTATGAATACTAACGGCCTTTGATTTGGTGCCATTAATCAAACCTTTAGCTATATTCAAAGTTCTCAGTATCATTACGGTGGCGTTGTGTCTAGGGAGAGCATTCAACTCAAGACTGCTGAGATAGTGTATTGGAAAATTTATTTGTTCATACATCATTGTAGCAATGCGTCTTGGAGTTGGTAATCGCTCAAGTACCGAGAAATTGATTTTCGCACGCACATACCTAAGTACATACCATATTTCATTTTTTGTAGGGCATTACTGCTTAAGCCATTTAGTGAATTATTGTAAAGAAAATCAGCTGTGAACCACTACTTAAATACTGCTTCAATTAACCCATTGGAAGACAACATTAAAGCATTTATATGTGAGATACCGGCCGAAACATTGGAAAGAGTATGCCAAAATTGGACTAAGCGGATGGTCAACATTTGCATGAAATAATCTTCAAACATTAAATTATATGGACTGTACAATCGATTTAAATAAAAATATCGAGCATTTTTCTGAATTTTACGTGTGTTTTTTTAAAAAACTTTCCTAAAGCTTTTAAAAAATCACCCTTTACGAATGTAATGTAAGTAAAAATTTTTTTAGATAAGTATGCAGAAATTACCACAAGTTCTTCTTTCTGTTAGGTACAAAATTTATAATAATATCAATGAAAATATGCCCTTATTTTTTTGATACTTAGGAACACATAGTAAATTGAAAACTTTGAATCAGTTTTTTCGCGGCATTTTGGTTTGTCGGATAATGTGAAGGGATGTAATTATTCACCTGTACCCTAACATACTCGTATGTAACTTCGAAGGGGCTGACTAAAATTAGTTTCATACCTCATATTTAAGCGTTTCCTTCTTAATTTATTTAAGTAATTACGAAACTGGAAAAACAAATATATACCTGCATATATATGTAAGTAAAAGCATTCGTATAACATTCATTGCACAGAACAAAAATCAGTACCTCCATTTTAAACTTCCACACATGGGGCAACACTAAGCTCCTTATGGTCCGCATGCAATTGCAAAAAATACTCACGTTGAACGGACATAATAAAATGTAGTTAGTAGGTTGCCACAGTATAAGGAATGGATTCGTCTGGACGGGTATTTAATTTGACCTCCAGCAACAACAATGTTAAACTCCCAACAATGAAACGGTGAATTTGCGAAAAGTTGGTAACAACAATGGTGCCAGAATACAATTGGACTTGGTAATTGGAACGATAACATGTGAGTCTATTCCTCCTTGAAAAACTGAGAACCTATGGCTTAATGGTTTTAATCATAAAATACATATGTATATGCACATGCATGTGTAATTCTCATAGAGACTTATAAATGCAGAAGAAATGAAAACAAAAATTATTTTCGTGCGACTCGTATGGTAAAATCAAAAACACAAGCAACATACTTAAAATTACTTTAACAAGGGTGGAAGCTCTCGAGAACTCAACGCAGTGATGATTGAAAGGTAATTTTCTCCTAGCAAATATAAGTAGTAGCAAAATACTCAGTTTGATTATTGACGGGAGCAAAGGTCTGGTTAGGTTTCGGTGGCTGCCGTTCTCGACGCGGTACATAGAGGCACACATATGACAATTGTGCCTTTAGTTCCCCATATAATTTAACCCGATTATATATCACTTTTTATTTTTGGACTTTTTATTTTTAACTTATTTTAATCATTTTCGACTCTAAGGCTTCAATAAATTCGCGCCAGAATCATTTTTAAATTGTTATGTAGCGCACACCACCTCCACATTGAAATATTTTCTAGTATGAGTCTTCACCTGCATTGGGCACTATAAATAGTCCAATCATTTAAACTTGTTTCATACATGTAAACAGACCTTTAATGTGCACAAGCGACATGCGATTTTTTTGTATTGCGGATGATGGGGTTTCAAAGGCCTAATGCATCATCAAAGCTGCCGTCGCGGCAATGGTATGTCCGTGGACTAAAATCTCCCCCTCGTTTGGAGCTGTCGCCCACCCTGAAACTCTTTTCACATTATTTCAGAGTGGCGTTCGATCTTCTTCATTATATTATACCTATGTGTCCGCGCCCAAGTCCCGCTTTTTAACGCGGAGAATTCTTTCCCCGAAACTACTGATGATCGCCCACACTTCCTTGCTACTTAGCATCTTGTCGAATACATTTTCAGTGGTTATGTGACCGACTGCATTCTCCAGCGTTCAACATTCTTGTTTCCAATTATTTCTTGAACAGCTGGCTCCAATATTGTGCGGTAGGCGGGCACAACTCTCAGGGCAGCCGTTCGTTGTACCGATGCCAATAGCTTGCATCGATGCTTTACCTTTAACGCATTTGCCCACAGCTCAGCTCCGTATAAAAGAACGGAGAGCGAGGTAGCCATCATTACTTACCGTTTCGTTTGGGTTGGACCATCTATGTTTACCATCAGTCTACTGAGTAGGGATGTCATCTTAGCGGCTTTCTCTGCTGCGTGCTTGATTTGGGCGTTGAAGGTTAGTATTGAGTCAAGTCAATAGCCCCAGTACTTGAGCTAGTTTGCATGCTAACTTCTAAAGGGACGTGACTCTTGGTTAGAAGTATTAGCTCCGTTTTCTCTGTCCCTAATTTAAGGCCACGTGAATCTAGCCACTTTTTTCGTATCATTACTTGGTTAAGTTTTCTCCGAGCTTCTTCAAAGTTTCGTGCTGTGATGACTACTGCGATATCGTCTGCGTACTATAGGGCATTTCTTTATTGAATTTCTCGTCATAACTTTTTTTATTTTTTTTTTTTTAATTCCCTTTTTAAATTACAATCTGTTAAATTTTAACAATAAGTAATTATTTTTAAAGTAGTATTGGAATTTTTTGTTCTCTAACCAATGCTAGATAAACATTCAATTTTGCTTCAGATTATGCTACATTATATTGTTTTCTGTGTTATAATTATTATTATTATTAATTATTACTATTATTATTTATTATTATTATTTATTATTATTATTATTTTTGTTTTTCTTTATTGTTTTGTTAAATTGTGAGTTCTGTTGGAGTTAATCGTTTTAATCTTCGTTTTCCCGCTTTCTCCGATTGTGGTAGTTTGCGCATTTGTTCATTTTGATGATTTGTTAGTCGTTTTATATGCTTGATGCTGTATTTTCTAATTGTGTCGATATTGAGGTAGCTGTGGATCACGTCGTTTGGTATATACCAGCCTGCTTTTGTTATTGTTCGAAGTATTTTAGATTGCGTCCTTTGAATTATTTTGATATTGGTTTTTTTTGCTGTGCCCCAGATTTCAATGCCATATTTCCAAATAGGTGAGATTATAGATTTATATATCACTACTTTGTTGTTAAGGCGTAGTTTTGAATTTTTAGCCAACAGCCAATATAATTGTCTGAACTTGTTTTTGATTTCATTTCGTTTGTTTTGTATATGTCGTTTCCAATTTAGTTTTTCATCTATAGTTATGCCAAGGTACTTTGCACTAGGAAGGATTTTTATTTCATTGTTTTTTATTGTTAATTTATGTTTCTTAGGCTTTCTGTTTGTATATATTACTTGTACCGTTTTATCTTTGTTGACTTCTATTCCCCAATTATCGAACCATGATACGGTGTTATTTATTGTTTGTTGAAGAATGTCAGTCGCGTTTTTTTCTATTTTATCCGATGCCATTAAAACCGTGTCATCCGCGAATGTGGCTATCATGCAATTTTTTGTGGTTGGGATCGGTATATCTGCTGTAAATATCAGGTACAATAGAGGCCCTAGGACACTACCTTGGGGTACACCTGCTGTCATTTGCATCATGCTTGAGCATTCGTCTTCGAACTTTATAAAAAAATGTCGGTTTTCCAGATAACTTTTGAGAATGGTGAAGTGATTCCGTGGTAATATTTGGCTGAGCTTATGTAGTAGTCCTTTATGCCAAACCCTGTCAAAAGCTTTTGCAATATCCAGGTAGACAGCTATGCAGAACCTTTTATTTTCCATATCATTTAATATTTTGTTTATAACTCTGTGGACTTGTTGCACAGTTGAATGCTGTCGTCTAAATCCAAATTGATGGCTTGGTATTATATTTTTTTCTATCAGAATTTTGTCTAATCTGGCAAAGAGTATTTTTTCAAACACTTTTGAAAGAATGGGCAAGAGACTGATAGGGCGATATGATGTCATTTCTGATGCACTTTTACCTGGTTTGGGGATTGCCGTTATTTGTGCAACTTTCCAGAGGCGTGGGAAGCATTGTGTCCTTAATATGCTGTTGAAAATTTGTCGTATATATGTAATTGCTACATCAGGTAGTTCTTTTAGTATTTTACCATTTATTAGATCGAAGCCCGGTGCTTTTTTACTGTTCAGATTTTTCAAATGATATCTGATTTCTGCTGCGGTTGTCATTTTCTTTCTCTTTTCCGGGGACTCGTATTCACATTTTGTTCAATGTGCTGGTTGTCTTTTTCGTTTGAGAATATTGTTTTAAAGTGTTCAGCTAGTGTGTTTGCCTTCTCTTTATTGGTCTTTGCCCAAGTTCCGTGATGTGTTTTGATGGGAGGTTTATGTGGAACTGCTTTGACTAAATTTTTAGTTGCTTTCCATAGGGAATAATTGTTAACTGCCGTGGCCCCCAAGTTATGTATGTAATTCTCAAGCTTTTTATCCTGGTGTTGTTTTAATAATGTTTTTAATTCGGTTGTTGATTTGTTAAGTTTTGCCTTATCTTCGGGATGTTTAGTAATTTGCCACTTTTTACGGAGTTTCCTTTTTTGTTGAATTTTTTGTTTGATATGTATTGGAATAGACTCTTTTTGTTGAATTTTTATATTTGGTGTCGAAAGGGTGAGGGCTTTGATGATGGAATCGTTGAAAAAAGCTATTGCTGAGTCAATCTCGTTTTCCGTTTTCAATGAAATATTTATAGTCAATTGTGCTTCCACACTTTGTCGGAAATAATTCCAGTCTGTTTTATTATTATATAGTCCTCTAAAAGTTTGTTGGTGCAGAGATCCAAGAATTGTCATTAGAAGTGGGGAATGATCCGATGATAGCTCCAAACATGACTTAATGGTGATATGGGATTGTGGAATATTTTTAACAATACATAAATCAATTAAATCTGGTTGTTTTCTGATATCTGTAGGCCAGTACGTCGGCTCTCCGGTGCTTATGAAGTGTGCATTATTTTCTCTTATAGCGTCTAGTAATTTTCGGCCTTTCGAAGTTGTTAACCTTGATCCCCAAATAGAATTTTTTGCATTGTAGTCACCTCCAGCGATATATCGACTTCCTAGTCCGTTTAAATATTCCAGGTATTGATAACTCTAACGTCATAACTAATGATCCAAAAGTCAGGACAGACAATCGATCCAACATCTTACTTTTTAGATATATCATCAAGAGTTCAACATTTGTCTTCATCCAATAATTGTTGTAGTTGAGTATCTTCGAATTTTTTCGGTGCGCTTTCGCGATCTTTATCACTCATGTCGAAATTGCCACTTTGGAGGCATCGAAACCACTCTTTACAAGTTGTATTTGATGGAGCGGGCATACCGTAGATCTTGATCAATCACCAAGATTCAGCTGCACTTTTCTTCAAAAGGTAATAACGAAGCATGACTTAATGCAAATGCTGTTTTTCGGGACAAACGTAGACATTTTTGACGTCAGATAAAAAATATATTTACGCTTCGAACGAATGTCAACCACTGCGATCGAGACCTCACATATACACCCTCAAACCACCAGTATATTACTAGATCGCACACAAAAATAGTATCAGCAGCGACACCTCTTTTACGAGGGTGGAAACTTATTCCCATACCCAATATTTGCGCGAAATCAATGTTTGCCCTTCCGACGCGTGTGTTTAGGATAATTTTGCTGCTGGTAGACCAATTTTATTGATAGTTCCTCTTTGCAATACGGCGTCAGATAACCATTCTGCATTATGTTCACATAAATATTGGTGTTCATTGTGCCATCAATTTTGTGCATGGGGCCTGTGCCATAATATGAGAAATATCCCCATACCTTTATTTTTGAGCCAAATGTGCTCTCGTTGTTCTGTGATGCAGTAATTCGCTCGACCCATTATAGTCGAAACGTAAGAAATATATGCATGACACTTACCAAAATTAAAAAAAAATATATAAATAACAAACAAAAATCGTACTTTCGTCTAAATCTACCATCTCTCCCACCACTACTTTTTAAGGCAGATTCGAACTGGATTTTAACAGGCGTTATAAGAAATCTATAATGTGTTGATTTTGTTGGCTGAGGTAGGAGATATACTTCTCAAATACTCCTTTGTACTCAGTAGCTCTTGTTTTCAAAGCCACAGTAATGAGAGTCCATTTTATAAAGGATTGTGCTAAAAGCTATGTCTAAACCCTAATGCCAGTATATAAGACAACTAAACATGCATTTTAATTTTGAAGTCAAAAATAATTACTTTCCTTCTATAAGGTACGCTTATAAAAAGATTCTATAACAGAGGTCCAAATTTTAGGGTGGGCATAATCTACTACTTTTAAGGGGACAGATACCTGTAAACGGCCATATTTTCCCTGATTTTCATTACCATTTAAAATTATTTAAAATGAAGAAGTCAATATATTTTTTTCCAAATTGGCATACAGTTTATTTATACATTAAAATAATATAATAATGTTTTTTTTTTTACTTTAATCATTTAAAATGGGGTATGTACACTCAATTCTTCCAGGAACGTCGCAGCGGGGCTTCTCAATCGGCGGGCATTGTAGCATCGGCGTCAGTGACCTGAATACAAAAAACCAAAAATTATTTTGTTTATTAATGCCATAATTTCTATATGAATTAAAAACAAAATGAAAAAAAAAATCGCGGAATAAAATACTTAAGAAAAATGAATTTTGGGGCGAGTTTTCCTACTATTTTTGCTTCGAAAAATTATTTTTCGAAAATTTTTCGAAAACTTTAAATTCACATAGAATGTAATATCATAAAAAAGATGTGTGCAAAATTTCAGGGAGATCGGTCAATAACTTTTCGAGTTATCGTGTACGCCAATTCCAAAAATAGAGTTTTGAGAAAAACGCGTTTAAAGTCGGCAACGTAAGTACTATATACCTCTCGCCCAGCGCTCGAACGCGAAGAATAGAGTCGTCACGGTTGACGATCTATAATATAAGATATACTTAAACTTACGTTCTAAAAATTTTTTCACATATTCTTACAAGGATTATATTAACATTTTATGAAAAAAAAATTTGTTTTCGAAATTTTACAGGTATCTGTCCCCTTAATCTAAAAATGCAATTAATAAAAACCTGGTGATCGGTTGTCACTCGTATGTGCCCACACGTAGTTATGTGTTTATAGAATTGTACGCAAATTCTTACGCTTCAGTAACCCGCAACCATATTTTGCAAGAATGCTGGCATTCATAAAATTAAATTAAAAAGAGCCGAAGCAAAAAATGCATTCGTTGTGCATAACCGCAAATTGGGAAGTGAGTTGTTTGCAGTCGAGTGTAGAAACCGTTACTTGATTATTTTCTGCAAATTTAATTTACTTATAATTTTAACTCAAACCAAGTGTCTGTGCAACATCCGCGAATGAAAGTATACTCGATTTTTCTTTACCCTAACTTAAATGTAGTGCTATAACGTTCGGCTCTTCTTTAGCCGTGCAATTTTTGTTTTCAACATCCAACATCCTCATCCGCCACATTGTTGATACGAGCATTGCAGCTGTGCAGATCATGAATACTTGCAGTTATCCTTAAAGTCATAAATCAGGCGGTTGCTGGCTCAATAATAACAAACATTGCGGCGCAGCAGTAGTGTGGCCGTCAATGTTTCCTATCAACACATGAAATATTTAAACGGCAAAGCTATACGCCCTCTCTGTCCTGCCCTTACTGCCGTTCACATCCTTCAACTTGATGCCAATTTTAGCGTTGGCAACGATTTTTATTTTTCTAGCGTTTTTACATTGAGGTGTCAAAGGTGTGTTATTGTTGGCGAAACTACTGATGGTAGTGAACACAAATAGTTGCAAATATTGTTGCAGCACTTCGTTGCTTTTATGTTGAATTTCTGGTTTCAAGAGCGGAGTTGGGCTATTTTGTGCATTTTTCTTTCTTTCGATTTGTTATAACAGCCTCAGTGACCGTAGTTGATTTTTTGAGAAGGCACCACAGTTACATACATGCGTTTGTTGCACTGCCACGGGAGCTTTTCCGTTGTCGGTGTGAAAACATAAATTGGCAAGTAATTTCTTTTCACAGCTTCGCTCTTTTGTTTTCACTTTATGGCCTGAGCTAGTTTTTCGCTTAAGCGAAACAATACACAGAGCAGTGGGTCAAATCACGTAAAGCATTTCTGTTTGAAGTAAAATTTTTCGGTATTATTCTTTTCACTTCAGTCTGTACACTGAAATATGGAGATATTTAATTAGTTTTTACTGATTTCTTTTAACTTTTGATAACCTTTCCAATTACATACTCTTTCTTCTAATAACATATATATACATATATAGTCTATGTATGTATATACAATTGGCGCTTACACCCTTTTTGGGTGTTTGGCCGAGCTCCTCCTCAAATGGAGGGGCCTACAGTTTTAAGCCGACTCCGAAGGACAGATATTTGTTGTTTTTTATGAGGAGCTGTAGAATTTTGGGAAACACTATGCAACATAAATAAAGCAATTTTTGCAATGCTAAGTGGATTTAATTGACTGACGTCCTGAATTATAAACTGTGTTCTAGGCTAACTATTTTTAACTTATTGAGTTCCCCCGAACGTATTTCTCCATTCGGTATAACCTGGGTGTGCAAGCCATTGTGGATATTAAACATCAAACTACAAAAATAGATGTTTTTCAAATAGCAGTCGCCCCTCGGCAGGCAATGGAAAACCTCCGGGTGTGTTTCTGCCATGAAATAGCTCCTCAAAATTTTGTCCTTTTGTAATGCTTTTTCAAAATGTTATCCTTCATTTGAACCAAATTTCAAAGTTGTTTAAAGGCTCCAACAGCATCTTCAAGCGTTAAAAACGTTGACCTCGCATTTTAGTTTTGGCGTTCGGGAACAAAAAGAAATCATTAGGTTCGAAATCAGGGCTGTAAGGGGGATGCTCTTTTGAGTGCTCAAAAATCCTCACACATGACGTGTAAGAGTTCGCATTGTCTTCGCGAAGGATGATTCGCCTTCAGCAGTTGATTAATTATCCGAGGACCTCTGCCAAACAACTTTACTCAATTACTCATTATGTTCAAACCACAAACTTCAACCAAATTTCACTTTCATCAAACATCAACAGAACTAAATTACTACAACTAACAAAGACAAACTAAACTAAATACCAACTCGATCTCCAAAACACCGGGGAAAGTATTATACTGAAAGACTGAAAAGTTATCCGAAGAAGAATTAGAATCAACAAATAAAATGAAAGTTAGACTCCATATAACTCCTAATACACACCTTTTTACTAACTACTGTCTCTATCTTCAAAACACTTATTAATATGGATAATAGATTACCAAGGATGATACAATAAGTTACCATGTACAGAATGCAAAGGTGTGGCCAACATAAGACTGTTAACCGGCTCTCTGCTATTTTGAAGGAATCGGCTGATTTGCTGACGTAGCCGGGGTTATGAAAAACTAAGATTGTGTTGGTGATATACGAAAAAGATCAACACTTCGTTGCCATTTTTTTCTATTATTTCATCTTCATCTCAATCCACTCCCGTGGAATGGCAGGAATTGGCTTTGAAGAAGAAATTACTCACCAACTCCTTCTCAATGGGAGCAATTCTTCATTGTCTACAATCCAAAACCTTGACAGCTGTCCAAAGTTCGAGAACGCAAAAAAAATATCTTTGGAAATGAAAAACCGTTATATTGAACAATTATGTAATATTTGATGTGAATACTGTGGGCAAAAAGTAAGGTGAATTTGGTTGTAAAATGAAAAATGAATAATCCTCTTCAAAATAATCCCCTCTCGATGAAATATACTTATGCCAACGATTTTTCCAATCCCCGAAACATGCCAAATAGTCCATTGCCGATATAGCCATCAGCACCTTCTTCGATTCAGCTTTTATCTCCTCAATCGACTCGAAACGTGTTCCCCGGAGTAGTCTCTTGAGTTTTTGTGCACCACACCACGAAAATCGAAAAAAACTGTCATCATGACCTTTATTTTTGAACGACTTTGACGTGCTCTTTTCGGTCTGACCTCGCCTTTAGCACGATATTCGCTTGATTGGTCGGTTGTTTCAGGGTCGTAAGCATAAATCCAAGTCTCATCTCCCGTAGCGATGCATTTGAGCTTGTCCTGATAGTCTGAAAGCATTGTCTCACACACATCAACGCGACGACTTTTATCCAAGAAATTGAGAGTTTTCGGTACCAAACGAGATTTGACTTTTCGTTGGCCCAAATGGTCTTTCAAAATGGTTTTCACAGATCCTTCTGATATTCCGATCATATCAGTAAGATCTTTAACAGTCAACCGACGATTTTTGAGCACTAACTCCTTCACTTTATTGACGTGTTGGTCATCTGTTGACGTCGATGGTCGTCCGGAGCGCTCCAAGTCATCAACACGTTCTCGACACTCTTTGAAGTCTTTGTACCACTTATAAACATATTTCTGCGACATGGTCGAATCACCAAATGCCTTCTGCATGCTAAACGTTTCCGCAGCCGAAATTTCATTCCGCAAACAAAATTTTATGGCACTTCTCTGCTCAATCAAATCAGACATTGTAAAAATCGAAAAATGCACTCTCGGTCGTTTGGTAAACACAAGCGTAAATATATTACTGATAATGACATTCACATGAAAGTTATCCCAGATGTTATTAACAGTGCTGCCAACTCATGAAAAAAATAGCTAGAGCGAAATTTTAATCCCGCGAAGTTTGACAAATAAATTCACCTTACTTTTTGCCCACAGTAGAATATAATTAGACATTTTTTAATAGCCATTTTTAAGCGAAACGCCTTCGCAAAAAATAGTAAATCGTCTGTATGTATTTTAGTATCAATATTCAAAATTTTGAAATGTGCATTAGTTTGTTTAAAAACACTTTTCTTACCAAAATTTGCCTACTGCAAGTCACGGCAAGTCATTTCACGGCACACTCTTTCAATTCCATATTGGTTGTTGTCGAGGTGAATTCATTAAAGATGGTAGCACTAGGCCAACAGTAACGTTTTATGCATTAAAATCTAATGCACTTTATTAAAATGTCATGAATTACTTAAAACAAGACAAAACTATCTTTTCGATGATAGTCCGCAATATTTTGCTTAATGTGGCAGGCGGGAGGTTATCTATGAAATTATAAATGTTAGGGGTAATCTAGAGTAGAATTTTGAAAAAATCGAAATTTTTGTTGTTGCAAATTATCAAAACTGAGATATTTAAGAATATGTCATTAAAAGGATTTTTTAAAATTTCTATTATTTTATAAGTTATAGCCTTTTTGGTGACATGACTTCGGTTCCAATCCAGCTTTTGTGAAAACTTTAAACGCGTCTTTCTCGAAACAACATTTTTCAAAACGCTTGACATGATATCTCAAGTTGTACTTAACCGATTCACTTGAAATTTGGTGCGACTCTTCCCAATACATATCTCTATCGTACAAACTATTATTTTAACAAAATATGTAAAATTTTTTTACTATTTTTAAAAAATTCACAAACGTCCGAAAAAGTAGGACAGCCATAATTTAGCAACAAATATTTTTTTTACACTTTTTCTTAGTACGATGAATGCCACCTAAATTAATAATCTTTTTCATTTTTTTGTTTCAGATCATTAGAAAGCTTGCAATCATAACAAGTTTAGTGCGCCATATTTTTCGGACCCCCCTCAACAGCTTACAAAATTTTCAGTTTTTAATTTTTGTTTTATGTACTGTTAAAAGATTAATAAATATCTGGTAAATGGTAAAAATACTTTTCGTTTTTTATTTATAGCACCCACAAAAACACCTCAAATTCATGCCTCTACACTAGAATACCCGCTTAAATTCGTGGGAGTTGGTGAATTTTACAGAAGCCTCAAGTTCTAAATAATAGTCGGTGAATGCACTTTACCAGGTGCTAACATCAAATACCATTTTTTAAGTTGTAACATTAGCGGGAAAAAGCTTTTTTCGTGACCTTTTATTTTCAACTTACAAGATAATAAAACGCTATTGGTTTAATTCTTTACCCACGAATGCGTTTACTAGTTTCTTTATTTGTTTTAATTAAATTCAATAATACATTGATTACTTTTTAAAATTATTTTCTAAAAATAACTTTCTGTTTTGCAGGTTTCCAAAAAAAGAATCCTAAAAAATTTTAGCATATACATGTATGTATATACTCGTATATGCTTATCTACATTATTTTAGTGATTTGACGACTTAGTACATAAACAGTAAGTACACTTTTATAGTAACAAATACATACGTATGTATGTAAATGTATATGTATTTAAATTTACATCATTTAGAGGTGTTCTACGAGAAATAAAAAGCACTAGGAATTTACTAAGTATTTTTGCTTAAAATTATATTACTTTAATTAAAAATTTGTAAACTTGATATATGTAAGTGATAAAGCACGGCGGATTTTGGGGTGTGCGTTTGTCTATATAAAGTATAATTACAATGGCTTAAATTGTGCCCTATTCAATTCTCTTAGATCTTTATTTGGTGCGAAAGCTTCATGACTATTAGCGATTGAACAAAATTATGTTATTCATCATACACCTAGCGCAATGATCTTGTTCTTGTATGTGCCTAAATAGCATGTTAATATGTATGAGTGCAGTTAGTATTTGTGCTCTAATTGCCTTGGACCACCTAAAGTAGGTTGCAATCACGCTTTGACCGCAGTTAGCTTTCATTTGTATGTACGAATACAAGTTGGATGTTGGATTCTAGTTAAGGTGAGGTGAAATAAGGAACTAAAAATTACGGACATTTATGGTAGGCTTCTGGCTAATAATCTTTTGTTTAATGCTTTTACTCTCAAAACGTTATTCCAATGAATGAGGGGTTGTTTAGTGGCTTGGAACCATGAATAATTGCGTTCCTTTTTCGCTTGTAATAATATCTAATATATTATTTCTGCTGATATTCCTTTTTCTGCGCTTGTACAAAACTAAAATCAATATTAAGGTACTGATATTGTTTAAGGTACTGCTAAGTGGCATGTGCCTCTGCTTGTCATATATTATTAGAACAAAATTGTGCGGCCACAAACAACAAAAACAAAACAAAAACAAATTAGTACTGTGACACTTTTCTAAATATGACATTCCATTGCTGAGAACTAGACAGCGCGTTTCCGAGGTGTAGGAAAAAAGAACAAAAGGAATAGGATAGCCATCAGATTAAGTGCAGCTGATTTCCGGTGATACGAATTTTAAAAAAATTGTAGTATACGGTTTTATAATATTGTAATTTCTAAATCACATGCATAAATTGTGCAAAATTGATTTTTGCTCTTCAGTAGAACAACCTTGAATGCCTGAAATAGAGAACAAAGAAAATACGAAGAGACCGAGAACTTCTAAAAACTATTAAACAGACATAAACAGCGTACCTCGGCCATATTATGAGAAATCCGAAATATCATCTGCAGCTTATTTTAGAAGAAAAAATGTAAGGTAAACGTGGCAAACGTGGAGAAAACAAATGTCTTGGATGCGAAATATACCTCATTGGAATGGTATCGGAGGATTTGGAGAGCTATGCAATGCTGCACAACAAAGAGATGTACATATATAAAATCATTGTAAACAGCATGAATGAGGTTAATTTTGTAAGCTGAAATTTATTTAAGAAATGAAATTTATATGATCGCTTATAATTCGAAATCGAATAGGCATAAAAAAGAAGAAAAAATACATCAATGTACTAGACGAAATCATGCAATCCAAGGAAAAGAAAGAAATTACCATTATCAATAAAAAAATTATAACAATGAGCTCTAGATCAGACCCTTATTCGGTTTTATTTTCTTGCTCAAGATGCACGCCGGAGTACCTAGTACCTACATAAAAAATGTTTCCCAGCGATATCTAGAAACTACTAATCATTGCTTCGTCATACTTAAATTTCTTTGCTTGGATAAATATGATCTGATCATATAATAATTATGTATATTAGGTATCCTGAATTTATTCTACAAATGCCACATAAAGATACCAATCAGATGATAGAAGCTTATGAAAACTAAAAGCCATTTCAGAAAAGACTCCCTTCATTGAAATAAGTAGCATTTAAGTAAAATGTAGTTTGATAAATTAGTAGGATGCAGATATAATTTTTAGGAATACCGTTAGATGATCATAGGCGACAAAATGAAAAACACCACCAGAGCTGAACTAGTAATTTGCTTCCAAGCCACGCCATAAAACATGTAAAAATACGACGATTGGAGTGCCCATGAATTAGCGATAATGCTTAGTGGAAAGGTTTTTCGATTAGACACTTAATGTTAGATAACCAAAACCAATGTGGTCATGAACGCGGTGGAAGCCAAGTTCAGGATTGATTAACTGGCGCAAATGACGAAAATTCGCGCAAAAGAGT
This sequence comes from Anastrepha fraterculus, assembly GCA_037575425.1. Classification (NCBI taxonomy): domain Eukaryota; kingdom Metazoa; phylum Arthropoda; class Insecta; order Diptera; family Tephritidae; genus Anastrepha; species Anastrepha fraterculus. The sequence continues at coordinate 68,031 of JAYXIM010030820.1, forward strand.
GAGGCAACTGACGAAATTTTCAGCTGTCGGCTCAAAGCGACACAGGCGCATAAGAGGACGTGTAGGCTTTCCTTGCAGGGTTTCCATAACACCACACTAAATGTTGATCACCATTAATAGCGAAACATTCAACCCAGCTCCGAAAATTCCGATACTATGATTGTTTCCTGATAACGATGGAAAATGATTTTAACATGTCTAAAGCTTACAATTATGTAAGTAAAAACTTAAAAGTTGTTTGCCTCTCCCTTTTTTTACTCTTATTACTGTAATTTTAGCCAGATTTAGCCACTGTGATTTACATTATCTATCCCAGGAAAACACCTGATTTGGGAGGGGAGACGCTATGCAACAGAACTGATCTATAATAGGTATAATAGGCGCCTTCGGTTCGTCACTTGTCTGCTCGCTATCTCTGGGCTCTGCTGCGAGTATGGTAATATCTCATAAAACTGTTAATCCTAATTGTTTTCAATGCTGCCTTCTCTCTTTTCTGATATTTGACAAGTTTCATTACACCGCGTTCATACGGGAAAACTTTTGTTGGTTCATCTTTGCGAATTCTCTTTTGATGTTCTCGTCGTATTTACGCACCTTGCAGTTATTAGTTTTTAGTCAGTACAGTCAACAACAACATTGAGAATAACGAGAACAGAAAGGGTGGTGACAGAGCATGAGCATCAGAAGTAACGAGTTGAAGCAACAAATGTTTCCTTGCATGAACGCGGTCTTAGCTAATACTCTTAAGTGCTTCCAGGCAAATGTACTTTTTGGCGGCTCTTTTCCAACGCTACCAACATATGCATCTTTATATCAGTTGCTTCGTTTATTCGCCACTTGCGCTTAGCTTCAAAAGAGGTTAGGTGCAGTGGAAAAATATATCATAATTGCCACCTTTTGCAGGAATATTAAACTTGAAATCCATTCTTACTTTGGTTTGGTGACTGCATATTTTAGATAGTGTTAGTAAAAATTATAAAGATTTCATTAGAAAATAAAATTTTAAATTTTTTTGCTGATATCAGTATACTCTAAACTACTTTTTAAGGTACATACATTTTTTGAATTACAATTATGGCTCACAACATTTATCTGTCCTGTACTGAATACAATTTACGAACTATAAGTATAAATTTAGTTTTCCATTTTGGTTTTACGAGTATACCTAATCAATTCAGCAAATTTGATTTAAGTTTACCATGCGTTAAATAGCTAACTGTTTTTACAATTTTTTTTTTTGTTTTATTTAAGCTTTTTCTTTGGTCTTTTTATGTATGCATTTAAATATATACTTATGTAGGTATATTTAGCTACTTGTATAAGCATTTTGACTTGTATTTTTACTTTCACTATGAAAATTGGTCCTTTGGTTTATTTCTTTTTAGGGGCTACTCTTTTTTTTCTTGTCTTCATCCAAATGACGACCAAAATAATCGAGGGCGTCTTAATTGGCTGTTCAATATGGCTTTGCTGCATCTTTTGAGCGCTTAAGTTGCACTTTTAAGCGTTTGGTGCCGATCTGGAAACCATGCATTGCTTGAATGGCTGCGCTCGCCGAATGGGGATTATCGTAGGAGACGAAACCGAAGCATTTGGACAGATTGGTTTGTTTGTCGATGAACACTTTTGCAGAAAGCACATTCCCGAATGGTAAAAATGTGGATGCGAGATCAGTGTCGGTAAATTCCTGAGGTAGATGATAGATGAAGAGATTGCTACCTTCCGGTCCTTAAAAAGAAAAATAGACTTTAATGAATGCACGAGTTTTTGAATGTAAATATGTAGAGAAATTGTTATTTTTACAATTCACAAAAAATGATGGCGCATGTTTTGTATTTTACCAACTGTTCTTTGACAAAAAAAGGAACAGAAACACGTAGAATTTATGTGAGCTTAAAATTCAATTTGCCATGGATGTCTAATGCCAAATGGGTCGTTAGTCCTCACCTTCAACTTGTTTTCCAGCAACTCCAGCTGCAGCGGCTTGTAGCGCTGTGGGGGTTAAGGGCGAAGCAGACGTTGGAAAAGCGGCACCATTAATTAAGGGACTTAACGTTGAGGCATATGGCGAGGTAAGATGTTCTCCACCAGACCCTAAAGTTTGGAAAAATAATAAAGTGTTATTAAAATTGTTTGCAGTTCAATTTAAAATTTCTTATAACTCTATGACTGGAGACTGCGGGGATAATGTGGTTGATACAAATGATTTTGTACTAAAAGTATTTATTTACTCAACATTCTTAAATACCTAAGGGGTTTCAGCGTCACACATAAGCATGGGACTTCACATATATGACACACATACTTAGATACATATATGCACGTAAACACGACATCAACCTAGCAAGGAAGTAATACTACGGCATGCAGGTGGTGTAGTCATATAGGAAGCATACCATATCTCTCTTGGTGGAAAGACACACTCCAGCTACGAGTTTTCATTTAAATTAACAGTTTTGCAATACTTATTGTTAAATATTTGTTTGTGTATGTCTATGAGCGCATCAGTAGGAGTTTATGCAACTTTCATACAATTTTTAATATTTTAGGCAGCAGGTGGAGAGCCTTTTGTGTTGGATATCAGAATTATTAACTCATTCATAGAAACACATAAGTATGTATTATATATACGTGCATGAGTGCATCAATGTGTGTGGGGTACAGGTTGTATGGTTGGCCCTGTGGAAGGGTTTGTTGGGATTTTGTAAATTGAGTTGCTTTAGCTTTTAATTAAAACACACAATATAATCATGTTGTCATGGCTCAAATGTATACTTACATATACATATGTATATATTTACAACAACGTACATTTGTTATGAAATGTGGTAGCAATAGTTTGTGAAACCTCCTTCATTCTAACCCATTTATTTACCTATTTTTTGCTTTAGTTTTTGGAAAATTTTACCTATAACGCTGTTGATTTTTTTTGGGGAAGAAACTTTACTTAGTTGGGAATGAGTTTCGACTTAGTTATCTTGAGTTCATTTATGACATACCGAAAAATAATTTATTATACAACACCTGTGAGGAGCGAGTGTTGCTAAGCCTACAATATTGAGAATATGAAATAAAATATACTACAGAATTAAACGAATACTAGTTACCTTTTTAAATACATGTGTATATTTGTCAATGGTATTTTAGTGTTGAAACACGATGTCTTCCTTAATGATTATGTCTCCCTCAATTATTCCGAACTCATTTTGAAGGAAGCAAGCCCACGTATGTGCCAAAAATAGTCACATTGTTCAAATTTAGTTATTTCTTCAAAAAAGTGTTAAAAACCCCAATAGCATTGCATCCAGTCAATCACATATTACGCAAAGCGCCATTTATTGGCCCGAAGAATGGATAAAAACTTCCGGTATGGGCGGCATCTTCGACTTTAACTGTTCAATCAGCCGTTTGAAGTTTCTAGCCGGAAAAATATTCCTAACTGTTCGAAGCTGTCCGAGCACTGCACATATTTTTATTTAGCGTTTTTAATTGCTTATGGCTCTCAACTTTATTTCCCACAAACGACATGGGGGATTCGACAGCAGAATTATGCACGCTCATTTCATACGTATTCACACACTCGTCCAATCAATCGTTTTTCAGAAGCAAGCAAGTCCAATCAGTCGATTTTCAGCAAGGAAGTAATATGCCCAATGGTTGTGTTGATTTTTCCATATATCACCTCTGTCCTATCCCTTATTACCTGAACAATTCAGCTGATTCCTTCGAATTCGCTGATTAACGGTTCGATGTTAGCTACCCCGTTGCATTCGGTACATCGTGACGTATGTATAAAGTAGTATGTAATACGTTGAATGTAGAGAATGACCGAACCTCGCCATCGACTTTGGCAAAAAAAAAGCTGACTTTTGTCCGGACATTTCTTAATTTTTATTGCATCCGAAAAAATTCAAAACAGCTCTCGAGCTTAGAGCTTTCTCGAGCGGGCGTACACCCTTTTTGGGTGTTTAGCCAGCTCCTCCTCCTATTTGTGGTATACGTCTTGATGTTGTTCCACAAATGGAGGGACCTACAGTCTCAAGCCGACTCCGAACGGCAGATAAATATTTTATGAGAAGCTTTTTCATGGCAGAAATACACTCGGAGGCTTGCCATTGCCTGCCAGGGGCAACCGTTATTAGAAAAATGTTTTTCTTAATTTTTGGTGTTTCATTCGAACCATCGTTCTCTCTGTGAATTCACGGTAATCACGCACCAACCCATTCGGCTACGGCGGCCCCCGGTCAAGGTAAAGGCTTACAAATTCCAAAAAGCACACGATTTTTCACCCCAGCAAAAAAAAGTTCGGTGCGAAAGAGCAAAGGAGTGTTTGCGCTTGCACGAACGTGGTGAATTTCCTAACATTGTGATTTCTGATGAAAAAAATTTCCCAATTGAGCAGTTCATAAACACTCAAAACGATCGTGTTTACTTGACCGAACGCTCATACGAGAGTTTGAGCCTACGTATGGCCACTCGAAGCAATTTCCCATCGCAAGTAATGGTTTGGGCGGCAGTGACCGTTGATGGACGCTCTCCAATCGTTTTTATCGAGCCTGGTGTCAAAGTGAATGCGACTTATTGTTGGGAAAATGTTTTAGAATCTGCTTTAGAATTGTTCACACGCAAACATTTCGGTCGTAGACCATGGACGTTTCAACAGGACTCGGCATAAAGGACTCATAAAGCTCGTGTAAACCAAGAATGGTTAAAATATCATGTTCCACACTTCATTTCGTCCACACAATGGCTTTCGAATTCGCCAGAGGTAAATCGGATGGACTATTACATCTGGTCCATTTTGGAGAGCAAGGTGAGGACTAAAAGATATGCCAGTATGGATGCGCTGAAAAAAGCGATTATACGAGAATGGGCCAAAATACCTTAAGATCACATTCGTGCAGCATGCAACTCATTTTTTGACCGTTTGAAGGCTATAGTCAAGGCACAAGGTGGTCATATCGAGCTAAAGTGAATACATAGTATGTTAAAATTGTAATCATTTTTTAACAATTTCGTTTTTGAAATCAATAAAAACTAATTTCACACAAAAAAGTTATGGTGTTTTGAATAGGTAACACTTCATACCGTTCATCCTGTATATGGTGGGGGTGGTGTGGATACTGAAAAGTCCCATTTTTTGTTTAAAAAATACCCAATTAATTTTTCTTTCTCAGTGACATTGTTGACGAATGTTATAAAAAAGTCAACATTTTGATAGCATTCTCACTAGAAAGAGACTTTCGCATTTAATCATCTATGCCGCTTGTAAGGTGAGCTGTTAAGTAATATACATAGGTATATATATTTGGCACGTATACCTTTTTGGGTGTTTGGCCGAGCTCCTCCTAGGGACCTACAGTTTCGAACGGCAAATATTTATTATGAGGAGCTTTTTCATGGCAGAAATACACTCGGAGGTTTGCTGAAAAAACTTTTTCTTTATTTTGGTCTTTCACTGATATTCTAAGAGCTGTTAAGTAATCTATTGTTTTCTTATAATAGTGTAAAATTATCCAACTGTGAGCATTAAATATTTCCTGCATTTACACATGTAAAAATAGTCTTTTTTTGTTATTTCTAGAATATGTATCCGTTAAAATTATGCTTGAAGGTATCACTTGAAGGTAATGTGATTGAAACTTTTCTACCTTATTTTATTTTTTTATTAATAGAAATACCCGGCTTTCAGAAAGTCAGCGCTGGTTTATTACTTGGGCTCCTGAAAATGCTTGGTTCGGCTAGGCTCAGCCTTAAAAATCGATGTTCGTTTGTTCTTTAGTTGAATGCTTGAAAACACCGGTCCAGGGTTTGGTTTCATGTTGATTTTATATTTACTAGGTTTCATATGATTTTGATTTAGAAATGAAATTTTAGGAGGTGTGACTGCTGATACATGCCACAGTGTGCATTGAAAATATAGATTCGAAATAAATGAAACCAGATGGAGCAGTTTGTTGCTGCATTTCCAATTATGAATTCAGCTCTTGATGATTGCTCCATTCGATTTTCATTTCAGCGGAGAGACTCACTCCTTTTGGAACGCAATTTCTAAAAGACTATATTAATATATGTAGGCAACATATGTATCTACAACGTACCTAAATGAAAGCACGTGACATGGGTTAGCTCGTGGGTAGCAGGAAATTGATGTATGTATGTATGCACGCACATTACAGTTTGAAAATTTAGTATTGAGGTATACTCGTCATTTAACATTTTAAGGCATGCAATGGAGCGAAACTAAATACTCGTATTATATGTGATTCAGTGTTAATGAATAAAGAAGTAGGTATATCAAATTCAAACAAAAATACATGCAGTGCATTACGTTAGAAATTAAATAATTCAATATAAGTATGTATATGTATGAGTATATGCAAATGCTATTTACTACATATTTACTCAGTTGTAGTCAGAGGGTGGTAATACTTACACAGCGTGGGTGTACTGGCTCCAGTCAGCTGTGCAGTCATGGTGAGCGGCGGCTGTAGTAGATGAGTCATGTGCACCTGCGCTTGCGAGGGTGTAAACTGCATGCCGTGTGTATGATGTTGCTGCTGTTGTTGAGCTTGCGCGATGACGTGACTGTGCGACTGAAGCGATTGCTGTGGTGAATAGTTGTGGGCACCCAGTGTTGCTAGCGTTACCAGGTTCTGCATCGAAATGGATCGAGCTGAGAGTAGTCCATTGCCAACAGCATTGCTGGGTTGGTTAGATGCATCAGCTGCACCGGTGGCTGTGTGGGTTGCGGCGGCTGCGGCCGATAGAGATGAGGTTGTGACACTGTGATCCGGTGGGAAATTTAGTCCTGATATTTCCATTTATGTTTTTGGTTTTCAAAGTATTGTATTTTGGATTTTGGATTTTTGTTTTTGTTTAAATTTGATTGTGGTTTTTATGATTTTGGTTTTGATTTAGGTTTTATACATGACCACAGAGTCAATCATAGAGACATACCAAAAAATGTTCAACGAATATAAAAATAAACATAGAAGAAAACACACACCCAATTGGATTATTTACATTTACAAAAATTATTCTTGCTAATTGCAGTTTAATTGTAAATTTCAAAAATATTCATAAAAACAAATACATATAAACTACATACAAAAGGTACTTGTAAAAATCATAAATAAACTCAATCACTGTAGAAAAGTATAAATACGTGTACATACAGAAAAAAAAAAAACAGTAATAATGGAAAACATTCAAGAATTGAGAAAATTCAACAAAAATGCGGTTAGGAAATAAACAATAACTCAAAGCTAGAAATTCTATACACAGAAAAAATGCATACTCGCGAATTAATTTACGCTCTCTGTGGATTATTGAGCTGCAGAGCTGGCCACGCTTAGCAATAAGTGAATCAAAGAAAGCTTTGTGAATGAATTAATTGATGTTATTATTGTATTAGAAAATTTTAATCAATTTGCGTTGTGTGAGATCAGGCCACAGTTAATAAAAAATATATGTTTGTACATATATACGAATTCGGGAGTACTTGCATGCAAAATCTAAATTAAGACATATGTACATATGTATGTATGTACTTATATATGATTGTATAATGTATATGGGTTGAAGTAGCAATGAAAAAGAGTGAAGAAGTATGGTGGGTGATTGAGGGTGTAGACAGACGATGGCAGGGGGTAAACATATCTGCCTCTCTACATTACATATGTACGTATATTTGTGTGGAAAATCATTACAAATCGTACATACGTAAAATCATATGCATACATACTTTTATGTTAACAAAGAGGCACGCCCAATTTCATTCTAATACGTAAGTTCTTCTCAACTTAATTGAAGCAATAACCGCTAACAACACTTACACACATACATATACACAAATAGTACGGAAAATATATAATATTATGGTCTTTGATGCTTGCATTCAATGATCAAGTGTTTTTCCGAAACTTAACTGTAAGTGAAATACTTACAATATTCAGGCTAATCCCAAAAAACAATATATATTTTATTTATGCACAGATGTACTAAGTCAGTTATACTATACTCCTTTGAGTAGTAACATAACTGTTTATCGAACTAATGGATACTACCTTGCTATTTGCACTTTCATTATTTTTGGTTTGCTTTTAGAAAACGAAACTACAACCTTTCAAACCATCTGAAAATGCAGAATCTTAAGTAATTTTTCTCAAGGAATTAATAACTTACGCTTCGCTTGTGTTTAATAGTCACATATTTATATACCGGGTGGGCCGTATAATGGTTTCATTAAAAAAATTAACCAATGCTGCCACCACTCCAGAGCCCGCAGCAAACTGTCACTTCCTGAGGATACATTGGCTCCTTGGCGAAAAAGTACAGGTTTCCCGATTCCCAGATACGGCCGTTCTTCTTGTTAACATAGCAGCCGAGATGGAAATGCGTGTCTATACGGACCACCTTGTATATCTATCCTCAAATATGTTTCCGCATCCATTTGATATGGCTGCCAGGGCTTAGTGACGTACCGTAGTCACAATTGTAAGGCAGACAAATTAGCGAGAGAGGGCACTACCACTCGCCTACCTCTTGGTATGGAGATTGTAGGTATACCTCTCTCAACCTACAAACTGCGTGGTACAGGTAGCATTATCAGTTCAGCCAGCACGAGATGATTTGATCGTCTGACATGTAACGTTACAAAAAGAATCTGGGGGACGTCAGGCGCTCAAAGGCGTTACTTAATCGGTCAAGAAAAAACGTCTCTATGTTAGTTGCATTGATCATAGGCCACTGTCTCCTAAGTCGACATGATCAAGATCAAATATTGAAGGTACGTTATTTCGACTATTGCGGAAGCTGCAAGAATAAGGAGGAGGAAGAGTCTGTCAGGCATATTCTCGGTTACATGCCACTAGGGTGAGATGTTTCGGCTCATCGTTATTGAATGATTCTGATGAAGATATGTATATACATAAGTGTCAGCCAGATCAATGGGTTTGCACTTAAAATAAAATGGTTTAACGAGGAGTAACAGGTAAACTGCTACTGTGGTATCACAATGTCTCAGAAACGGTTTGAGTGAGTTGGTTTAAATACTGACTGCCATTTATACCGATCTACAAGTTGATGGAGGCTATTTTTCAGTGTTTGACTCGCGCATGCTTTGCACTATAATGCTTGTAGCAAGTTTGAAAAGAGAAATGGGTACCTTACTCCTAAACTTTTGTTTATGGATCACCCTCTATACGTAATTAGCACACACGAGACTGACGTACACATTTACTCACTATTACCTTTTTCCTATGCCTAAAAGGTTCAGTGCGAAACTTACACTCTTCAAAACAGTGCTGAAAGTCTCCTTCTGCCCAATTCATGTTCATTTAGTGAAGATTTTATCTACTAAAAGTTATGCGGTTCAAAGTTCGCCAATACCGAATGAACCAGGGAAGAGAGAACTTCTCTGGGATGCTTGCGTATCTTTTCTTTCGCAGCGTCAGTCTCGTTATTTAATAGAATCACCTCGTACATACACATTCAGTCACACGCGGAGCTTACCTCTTTTATTTAAATGGATATTTAATATCGGAAGTCATTTCGTTTAGCATTACATTCTCGTAAATGTTTTTTGAGCTAAATGCTCTTTTCAGACAAATTCATTAGGCTTATTCATACAAATTGTGTATACGAGTATAAGTGTATGTATGCCTATATAAACATACTAAGGAACGACGACTGGCTGAAATATAAAACTTTATTTAGAATTCAACAGGCGCATGTCATCTTTGTGTCAGACTGCCCTTCTGCCGCCATCTCTTTTTGAGAAATCCTTTCGTTCTTCTGTCAACTTGCAGGTTTTTGTATTTTAAATGGCCTAGTAGAGGGAGCACTGTGCGGTGTTGACATTTTAAATATTGTATTTTCAAATAGTCACCCACAGTAGCTGCTTATGGGATGACAAAAGAGTAAAAGTAGAGAACATCACTTGATCCTCTACAGTTCACGTAAGTGAGGGACATTGTTGGCACTGCCCATGGTTTTGAATTGAGTGGCGGAATGGGTGCCGGACAGCTGCCTTTCAGCACAGTGGAGACATTTTCAAACTACATTATAAATTGCCGTTGTGCTTGTGCATGTGCATATGTATAAGTACATACTGGAATTCATTATAAACAAAAAATATTGCAAGGATGGATACTCACACATGTATGTTTTAACATCCATACATACATACATATATAGTTTTAAATAAAAGTGTTTTATTCAAATCAAATTTCAACACAGTGAACAATCTTTGTATCCTTAATGGTTGATTCAAACAAGAAAGAAAAATTGCAAAAATGTTCAGTCCTGAGTAGTTGACGACAGATTAAAAATGTGTTTGTAAATTATCGACGGCAACGTTGGTCCGGAGCTTACATATGCCCGTTTATAATAATGCACATAGGTCGTTTTTGCACTAGAACTGCAGGCGTTGCTTCCAAATACTTCTAAGTGAGTTTAAACGAACAAGGGTTAGTGCATTACACTTATGTATGTACATATGTATATTACAATCACATATACCTGCATGTAATGCATGCTTCCCCATACAAGGTTGTGTACATTAGTTTGAGTTGTGTAATAGGTCACATATGTACGTCAGTGCTGGCAGATTGTACGTTTAATCCGATTACAAATGTCCCTTCCATTTTTTAGCATATGCTTTTGCTAGTGGTCCATAGGAAGAACGTAGTCTTTTAATACATCTGCCTGCATGTAGACACATTAGTATTTCGAGGATTTAAATGCCGATACTTTTTATAACTTCGCGAAAAGGCTAAAGTAGTTCAAGCAAGTTCTTTGTGCTTAATTAGTTCAAATTTAAAATATGACGAAATTAGAAAAGAGAAAATACATGCTTCAATTGTGGTATTTGAAACTTTTTTTAAAAAACATTAAGCATTAAGACCCGTAGAGCTTATCAAGGCGTAGACCACAAATTTCGGATAAGTAATGGCTGCGCACATCCAGTATTGTGCTATCAAAATTCGTACTTCATAATCAGCGAACTTTGGTAAGAGTCTAAACAACATTCAACTTTAATTAATTAGATAGTTTTACTCGACTACTAAGCCCTAATTCAAAAAAAAAAAAAGAATACACATATTTCTGGCCTGGTAATTTGTTTCTGTTATGCAACTTAGTGCTTAGTGCGAAACGCCTATCTTCACAACTTTACATTTTCTTAAAACTCAGAATTAGGTTTTAAGTTTAAAGTTTCTCCATACCCGCTAAATCTTTGAGCGAGGAGCGGCCCGCGTTATTTATACGGGTTATTTAGTCACGATGTGCAGCCGGGCAGCACGTTCGGTGGCAAACAGCCCACGGCCGGGGCCCAGCCGAACAGCGAGAACAATTGAACAGATGAAAATATTGAATATGTCGCTACAAGTTTGCACGATAATCCGCGTCAGTTCGTGCGCAAGAGAGCGTCTGCCTAGGGACTTCTAAAAACTACTGTGCATGAAATATTCAGGAAGGATAATAGATTTCACCCATTCAAAATTCGAATCGTGCAAGCGTTTAAGCCTAAGGATTACAATTTAGAGCGATTTCGTGTGGTAGTGATGAAGCCCATTTTCATTTATTTTCCAAAAGTAAATGTGCAAACTTGCCGTTACTGGTCACCTAAAGGACAGGACCCACTATTAACAAATGAGCATGCCCCTCACAGTCCCAAAGTGACGATTTGATGTGCATTGCCCAGCTGTGGAATATTTGGACCATATTTCCTTGGAAATGGTGGACGGCAAGTAATTACTATGAACGGTTTCTCTAATCGACGCAAGCTTATTACGACTATTTTTTACCAATAATAAGAGAGTATATTTGCTTCAGTGCACACACATGGTTTCATGAAGCAACCCCTACGACCATCTCAGCACTAAAAGAAAATAGAAGAGTGGGACGAAGTTCGGCGGCGAGATTTCAATAGCGTATCCAACGAAACGGTCCACATTTAGAGGAAATATTTTTTTAAAAATAAAGTCCGCACGGGTCTTCTTTTTTATAGTTATTGAAATAAGCCTTTATCATTATTAATTCTTTTTTAATTTAGCTTTTAATTTCTAATTCCGCCACGGGACACCCTTACATAACATACTATATGCATTTGTGTCCTGAAATATTTAATAAAAATTACCTTCCTAGAGCGAATTAGATAGCCAAGATGATCTCGAATGAGTACTTTAGATGATCATCGTGATTGGCAAGTCGGTACGGTATAGACCATTTCGATGATTTCTACGCCCACTAATCATCCAAGCATATTCATCTTCCGTAAAAGTAAAAGTTGCATGCCACCAAACACAGGGAGTTTTGGTAAAACAAAAACCGATCTCACGTGTCGATCGTTCAGAAAATTGTTTCGTTCTCAGTCAACTTGTGTGGAATAAACATTTCGTGTGAGCTCTGATAAAGTCGTCATCACAAATCAATATATAAATTTTGCAAAAAGTTGCAAGGTTTAAAAAAATAATAATAGCTATTTTGTTCGATATTTACTGGCACAAACAAATGATTAACACTGCTTCTCTTTGTTCAAATGCCATCTACTTTTGACAATGCATCAGCGAAGGTCCAACTTCGTAGCTCATGGCCAGTAAAGGTCACTTTGTAAAGGTCAGCAAAATGTGTAAATAAAACATGCCATCATTTTATTTTGAGATCTAGCTAAATACGAGTAATATTACAGTTACAGTTATGTTACAGTCTATCAATGGATCAATTGCAAGAAACCATATTTTGAACTCTCACAGATAAATGAGTATGTATGTGTATATGTATGCATGCTCGCATTTGAAGTTACAGTTATTCATATTCACACAGACAAAGAACATATAATATAAAACAAGCCATTGACACAAATATAAACAAAAACTAAACAAAAAGTGTAATTAATTTTTTATTCCAATTCATTGACAAAATTTAGGAGGGGCAAGTGGAAACATGGAATTGGGTAAAAGTCGAAAATTAAAGGAGAAATAACCTTATGAAGCTTCTAAAAGCAATGATTTATGAAATTGTTGAATGTTCCAAAGCTATCTGCCGAAAGTTATTTCCAACTAATACTCTCTTTTTTCATCACTGCAGTCGGCACTTGAGGAGATTCCTTTATATTGCCGTTGTCTAATTTTTTGTGTGCCCTACTCATTTGTCACTTACCTTGCAAATACTGCGCTGGATGTAATCCGAACGCTTGTAGCTGTTGGAATATTTGCAGTTGTGCTGCTGACACGTTCATGGCGTCCGTGGTGGTCAGGTATGGTGACGTTTGCTGTGCGCTACCAGCAGCAGTTAGTAACGATGGCGACATTGGGATCGCTGCTGAAGTGGGCACTAACGCGGAGGCAGAATTGGCGACAGCCGTGGGTTGTGGGTTAGCAACAGCCGCCAGCGCTGTTGGCATTGATGAACTCGAGCGCGCTCCTGTCGCTGTTATAGAACTGGGTACCAAACCGACTGCAGCAGTGGCCGAGCTAAGACCATTTGAGGGCGTCGAAGCCAAGCCTGCGATGGCTCCTGTTGTTGGCGATGTAAGAGCGGTAATTCCGACAATACTCGCCTG
>JAYXIM010030837.1:0-61536 GCA_037575425.1 Anastrepha fraterculus
GAGGTGGATAGCGAGGTGGCGTTAAATTGAGTGACGCGGGCTATACGGACTACACGCGAAGGACTGAAGCCACTACTATTGTGCGGTTCAAAAAAGTCAAATGTTCACTAAAATAGATACTACTAACTTTTAAACTGTACTGATCCTCTGGTGCATTCAGCTAGAATTTCGAATGAGTGTCTCGAGGTCGTTGAAAAAGGAATGAAAGGAAAAATGAAAGAAAAACAATTCATTGTGGGGGCTTCACTTTAGGATTACTTTCTTGTCAATTGGAAAAAAAAAATTTATTTAGAAACACAATAATTAAAAAAAAAAATTTTAAATATAAAAAACTTAAAAAAACAAATTAAGAATATTAAAACATTACAAAAAATGTTTTTTTAAATTAAATAATAAAAAATCAATAAAAAAAATTTATTAAAATTAGAAAAAATATATTTAGGAATTAAAAAAAAATAAAACACATTAAAACTGCAAAAGCACATAATTAAAACAAAAAACTATTCAAAAATAAAACTAAAAATTAAAAAATTAAAAAAAATATTAAAAAATTAAAACAATATTAAAAAACTAAATACTAAAAAATAAAAACTGAAACAAAAAAATATTGAAAAATAATCAAAAAAAAAATATTGAAAAATTAAAAAAACATATTAAAAGAAAACATATTAAGAACTGAAAAAAAATATTAAAAGATTAAAAAAAATGTTAAAACATTAAATTATATATTATATATAATTAATAAAAATTTGAACAAATAAAAAATATTAAAAAATTAAAAAAGGAAATAAAACAAATTAAAAACTGAAAAACATAATTAAAACAAAAAAATTATTCAAAAATAAAAATTAAAATATTAAACAATTAAATATAAAAATAAAAATAAAACTAAATATAAAAATAAAATTAAATATAAAAATAAAACATTTTAACAAATAAAAAATAATAAAATATAAAAATTTAAATAAAAGAAAAAAAATATTAACGAATAAAAACTATTCAAAAATTAAAAAATAAAAATATATTAAAAAAGTAAGGTATTAAAAAACATAAATAAATAAAATCCTTTAAAAAAAAAATTTATAAAAAAATAAAAAATTAAAAAAACATATTAAAACATTAAAAAAAATATTTATTAAAACGTTAAAAAATAAAACATATTAAAAAAATTAACAACAAAACCTATTAAAAATTAATAAACAAAAAATATTAAAAAATTAAAAAAAATAAATAAAATAAAAAAATAGAACATATTAAAAATATTACAAAATGAAAAAAAAAAACGTTTAAATAAAAAAAATTTAAAACATTAAAAAATAAAACATAAAACATATTAAAAAATAAAAAATATTAAAAAATTTACAAAATATATATGTATAATCAAAAAATTAGAAAAATATATATAATTAAAAAATTTAAAAAAATCAATGTTATAAAATTAAAAACTAAAAAGTAAAATATATTAAAATTTAAATTAAAAAATTAAAGAAAATTATTTAAAATTAAAAAAAAGTAGTTGTTCCTATCGATTTATACGCTGGGCATAAATACGTGCATATATTGAGTGGAAATTCGTGAATGCGTGAGTGAGTCCCTGTAGCTCAAATGAGTAAAGAAACTTAAAATATTTAATTGCCGCAAACGATGACCCAATTACAGCAGGGAAAAGAGAAGTCGGCAGTAATTTTTAATATTGAAGTACACACACACACACACATATAAACAAATTTAATTGTACATCTCTATATATAGTAAATCATCAAAGATTAACCGCCGGCGACAATTTCAGCAAAACCTGCTCAATTTGGTAAGGTGAGAGACATTAAAGAATAATTAATTATGAATGTGACTTTTCTTGCAAGTGCATACATACACAAAGAGCATACATATTTACATATTGTGTCATAACTGCTTACACATACACTGCTTACAATTTTACTAGAATCATATTTTCTGAATGTGGCCAGCTTGTGCAATACCTTTAACGGCACGAGGTGTGGCTATTAAATAAAGCGACCGCCGCTACTAAAGAAGAAGCACGCAACCGCTAAAGGGTTGTTGTGTGCAATTTTCCTTTTTTTAATGCAGAGGTACTGCACTATAAACAAACAAACAATCCGCTCTATAGCTTGTTTTCCGTTAATTTGGTAATGTTATTTCTTTTGCTTGATGAAAATTTCTTCCAGAGTTTTTTATTACAAAATTTACAAATTACAAAAAAATTATTAAAAACAAAATTCAAAAAAAAATTAATAATTTGGTTACTTAAAATTTTTTTGAAAATTTCTTGGTAAATTTGGTAAACATTAAAAACTATATAAAAAACCCATTACAAAAAAACAAAAACTCAAACACTACAAACATTTTTTTAATTTTTGATGAAAATTTCTGGCAATTCTTTCATTAACTTGGTAATGCTAATTACAAAAAAAAATTATACAAAAACATTAAAAATGTATAAAAAAAAACATTTAAATATATAAAAATAACACTAAAACTAATATAAAAAAATACTACAATTTTAATGAATTTTTTTTTTTTAATTAAAAAAAAAAACAAAAAATCGATGAAAATTTGTGTTAAAATCTTTTTATTTCCACAAAGATTGAAAATGGATTTAATTGGTTTTCGCGTAGAATGAACCGTATTTTCATGTTGTTTGTTTTCTTTTTTTTCGTTAATTTGGTAGTTATTTAAAAACAATTTTGAGAATTTTGACGAACAGTTTTTGCATTGTTTTTTTCGTTACTTTGGTAATATTAATTACAAGAAAACAAAATATAAAAAGGTATAAAAAAAATAAAAAATATAAAACAAAATAAAATTTCTTGGAATTTTTTCGCTAATTTGGTAAAGCTAATTACAAAAAAAAATTAATAAAACACAAAAAAACATTACAAAAAATTTTTGAATTGTGCACATTTCCATGAAAATTTGTAAATTAATTATTAATTCCTTTTATTTGCACAAGGTTTGAAACTTGGATTTATATGGATTTTGCAGTATAATGAACTATATTTGTATGTTGTTTGTTTTTTCGTTAATTTGGTGGTTATTTAAAAAAACAAAAAGAGAAAATGTCGACAAACAGGTTTTGCATTTTTTTTTCCGTTAATAAAAAAAAAAAAAAAATTCGTTAGTTAACAAAGAAGCTTTTTTTCGTTAATTACAAAAAAAAAATTTCTGTTAATTTCCAATTTTGATGAACATTTATTGAATTTTTTTTTTGTCTTTTTTTAATTTGCAAACATTTTGAAAGTTGGGCTTTGCAGTAGAACTAACTATATTTTTATAAAAAAAAAAACAAATTAAAATTGAATTGAAGAAATGAATAAAATGTGAAAACTTGTCAATAAGTCCCTCTGCTATAGTTATGAAATGCACTGTACATGAAATTAAAAAAAAAAAAAAAATTTTTATAAAGTCAGTATAGTTATTCAAGAGACACACCCCGTATTTTTATATACTTAGTTCTTAGTTCTTTTTTGTTTTTTCTCCCAAAAAATTAAAAATTTTGATGAAAATTTCTCATGTTTTTCTTAATTTGGTAATGTCAATCACAAAAACTTTGATAAAAATTTGTTAATTTTAGTTTTTCTAATTTACACAAAGTTTGAAACTTGAATTTGTATGGTTTTTGCAGTAAAATGAACTACTATAAACTTTCAGCAAAAATTATTAAAATTAAATAAGAAGCGAAAATAAAATGTCAAAACTTGCCAATAAGTCCCCGCCCCATAGTTATGAAATGCACTGTATATGAAGTAAAAATAAAATATTTAATAAAGTCGACATACTTATTCAAAAGCCACACTTCGTGTTTGCACATTTATACGTACTTAGTTACGTTCTATTTCTTTGCTCCCAAAAGCTCAATTGGCAACATTCTACACTGTTATCGCACGAGCCTTGAGTGTTTTGAATAACATTGGGAATTAGCGTACTCGTACTTGTAAATTTACACAACTCAACAAGTGCAACCAAACAAATACTCGTATAAACAAAAAGTCAACAAACGATTCACTTATTAACAGGTCATTCTAACGCCCATACAATATGTCAAAACAGGTGATTAAATACAGAACTTGTGCCTACTTTGTTGGTGTGTTTGCCATAAGCAAATAATGCAAAAGCGTAAAACAAAAATCAATTTTTGAGAGAAAAAAATGCATCGAACATCGCACATCACCAATATAAACAAATTTTCCTTTAATGTTAATAAACTTGGCGCTATTTCGATTGAGAGACAGAGTGAGCGCAATAATCGATGGTTGGTTTTTGTTTTTGCTCGCCTCCTCTCAACACTGAATCACAATAACGCAGCGCATTACAACAAAACAGCAGCACACACAGCATTTACATACAGCTGGGCACTGATAATTTGCCATAGACAAATATGAATTATGATTTTGTAAATAATTATTTATGTTTGCCATTGAAATGCGGCACTTGGCGCCGGCGTTTGTTTATTAGATTGCCTTTTATGTTAGCGTGGCGTGGCCGGCGAAAACAAAACAAACAAGAAATGCATATTGAGGGCTCAATTTGTGCACACAAAAATAGCTATCGACAAATTGGCATCGCTTTGTTTATTTATAGCAAATTTTGACAGCAGTTGACCTTTTGACAGGCACGAGTCTTGCAAGTTGGTAGTAACAAGGCCATTGGCGTTTTGTGTGAATGTTTTTTTTTGGTGAATATTAAAGGGAAATCGCAGCTGCAGTTGAAATATTGGTATTGCTAATGCTTTTGAAGTATTCATACTTTAAAATATTTAAAGCAGCTATGACATCGAAATGTAGAAATTTCGGAATATACGCAGTTGGAAAATCTAATGGAAACAATCCACTTGAATTTTTCGAATGCAAATTATTTTTGTTAAGATTTTCTGTTTTGTATATCATTTCATCTTCTATCATATTTTGTCTTATTGTTATTTTGGACACATTTGAGTTAACAAATGAGGTTTGTGCTTGGGGAAAATAATAGAAACTGTAACTACTCGTACACCCCTTTTGGGTGTTTGGCCGAGCTCCTCCTCCTATTTGTGGTGTGCGCCTTGATGTTGTTCCACAAATGGAGGATATATGCTATAAATTTCGTTTCGTTGCCCTTAAAGGTAAAATTAATTAACTAAATTTTAAGTATAAGTTACTTCGTATCGAATAAAAAAACTAAATGTGCCATGCTGAGCATTAAAGAGGCATAAAATATCAAAAAAAAAAAAAAAAAAAAATATTGTCAAAAATTGCATGGAAACATTTTTGCGTGCGTGTTGAATTTTTCGACAGATGGAGGGATCTTTGAAAAAAATGAAGCCGAATTTGTTTAGACCCACTTAATGGCTCGGGGTCGAGATATTTATTGAAAGAAAACACCCTACACTCAATTTTTTCCAGGTTCAATCAAAACTTACTGCTTCTGTACCATTGCCCTGTTCTATCCAGCGTAGTTAGCAAGTCTGCTAAGGGAGGCACATACATGCATATATGCATATGTATGTGTGCTACATTTACAATAAATAGAAAATAAATGTTCGTTAAACAAATTCAAATATGCAAGTATTTATATATGAGTTGGAGCACCTGAAGGCAAGCGCAAACTGAAAGAAATCTGTGCGCAATCTAAAAAATATTGTTCCAAATGAACCACAAATCGATTCACATCCACACTTTGCAACTTTGTATCACAAATTTCAAATTTAAGTGATTTATCAAATTCTTGGCGATATGGCAAGCCCACGCAAGCCACTTGCTAGTCACACGTCATGGCAGGCAGCAACAAAAACCGACGCCCCAGCGGGGTTGCATTTTGAGTCGGAACGTGCCGTGGGCCGCTAGATCTTGTGCGACGACGTAGGGGACAATTAAACTTTATTGCAGCAAAAACAGGGGAAAAAGACAAAGAAAAAAATCGAAATGCATAAATAAATAGAAGCAGTTGAGAATGTGCGACTATTTGCAATTCTGAAGCAAACAGCAAACTGTTAATTGACAGCAACTTCACTTCACATTGACACAATTTTTTAGCGCACACAAAAAGTAAGAATAAACAGCAGAAATGTGTGTGCGCATGCATATTAGAAATGTGCAAATAAATACAAGGTGTAAATGATTGTAATTACGAGTGTGAAAATTGCCTATTTGCTGTCAGAAACATACATACATACAGGCACATATATTGAATTAACGCTTAAGGCGGCAAGCGGGCAATCAAACGCACACCGCATTCAAATTAATTAAAAGAATCAGCAACAAAACTTTCACCTTTTTACCTTTCTACTGGAAATCGATCAGCACACACAGCAAGCACTTCAATGTGATATGTATGTATGTATGTATGCGCATGTAAGCTGCGGAAATATGTATGTAGCAAATCTATGTTCATACCCATATGTACATATGTGTTTATGCATCCACGCCGCACGTGCTTCATTTGTGGCATGCCGCTTGAATCGCAACAAATTAGCGAAAGGTAAAATAGTTAACAGTCGCTCATTTGTTTGCGTGCTGGCCTGCCCCTCGTCGTGGTTATATAACACGATCCTACAGTCAGCCAGGCAATGTTGCCAAAATATTTTGAGATAAACACACACACATGTATGTATGTATATGTATGTATATATGTATGCACCACCAGCTGTGAGAGCCATAAATTTTAGGAGATCAAGTAACGACGTCAATGCTATTCGCATATTAAAAAGCCATGCAGACATTCAACAACACGTACATATGTATGTATGTATGTCGGTACAACTCTATACAGGGTAATTTGGATTGTTGCTCTCGGAAGTAAAAGTAAAAGAAAAATGCTGATAGCTAAATTACAATTTATAACTTAAACAGCAGGTACGCCGCACGCCATGGTGGAGTAACTGAGATTCCAAATGTTATTAGGCACGCGTGGATAGTGTTTACAAGTGGAATCTGTTTTTAATAAACCAGATTAGAAATTAATAAGCTAAGAAATTATAAGTCACTAATTTTTTATTTTTATTTTCGATCTGATTGATGCGTTCATTTAATATTTTGGGTAAATTTTATGATTTTTTCTGGCTGTCTATTTGTCTAATAAATATTTACAACCAGATCGATGGCTCTGTGTTTTTTATAGTAACTGATCTCTAAATAAACGGAATAACTATGGGCTAAATGATGGAAAGAAGACATCAGCAGTGATACCCGGCGCCATTTTGTCAAAAACCCTTTATAGCCAGCAAGCTTAAGATTAAGTTAAGCAGTGATGCCAAATTGTTCTTTTTTGTTTTGTATAGTAATAGTAAATATATATATTTTTTTACTTTATATACTTTTTTTTTATATATTTATTTTTTGTATTTTATTTTATTTTATCTTTTATTTTTTGTTTTATTATTACTATTTTTTACTAAATATTTCTTTAAAATTTAATTTAATTTTTAATATTTTTTTATTATTTTTTATTTATTTCTTATTATTTATTTTTTTAATGATTTTATTATTATTCTTCTTTTTTTATTTATTTCGTATTATTTATTTAGTTTTTATTATTTTATTATTATTATTATTTTTTTTCTATTACCTTTTTCATTATATATTAAGATCTTATTTGTTTGTTTTTATTTATTTATGTTTATTAATTTTTTTTCAATTATTTACTTCTTTTTGTACTGATTATTTCTTTATTATCATTTTTTTGGTATTTTTTATGTTTTTAATTTATTTATGTCTTTTTTAATTTTTTTTCAATTATTTACCTATTTTTGTACTGATTATTTCTTTAATATTATTCATTTAGATATTTTTAAATTTTTTTATTATTTTTTATTATTTTATTATTTATCTCCTTTTAAGTTTTGCATTATTCACTTAATTTTTTCATATTTATTTATTTTTTGTTGTTACTTAATATACTTTTTTATTATTATTGTTTTTTATTTTTATTTATTAAGGTATTTTTTCAATTATTTATTTATTTCTTATTATTAATTTTTTTTATTATTTTTGTATTATTTACTTATTTTTTATGATTATTTACTTAGGTATTTTTTCATTTATTGTTTTCCATTATTTATAAATTTTTTTCCTACGATTTATTTTTTTATTATTATTTTTGTTTTATTATTATTACTTTTTATTTTTATTTTGTTATTTATTCAATTTTTGTTTAGTTTTTGATTTTTCATTATTTATAGCATTTAGGTATTTTTTCATTTATTGTTTATTATTTTAAATTTATTTTTTACTATTTATTTATTATTGTTATTTTTTTAATATTAATTTTCTTTTTTATTATTATTTTAATTCTATATTTATTTTAATTATTATTATTTTTTAATTATTATTATTTTTTAATTATTATTATTTTTCAATTATTATAAATTGTTTTATTATTTATTTAAATTTTCTTTTATTATTTAGTTATTTAATTTCTTTTTTTATTTAAATGTGTTTTTATTATTTATTTAATGGTTTTATGATACTTTTTTATATTAATTGTTTTTATTATTTATTTAACTTTTTTATTTGTTTATTTTTTATAATTTTTTTTTTCATTAAATCTGACAGCATTGAATTGAAGTAAAAAGTTGTGATTGTTTTTTACATATAGACAAGTTTTTATTATTTACTTCTTTACTGTTTAATTTCTATTCTTTTTTTTTTATAAAAATATAGCTCACTCTATAACAAATACCAAATAAATCCTAGTTTCAAACTTTGTTCAAGAGTTATAAAAATTCGACAAATTTTCATCAACATTTAAAAATTTTTGAAAAAAAAATTGGGTACGCAGTTTTATAGCCAAATTTTAGTATAATAAAGCGAAAGTATAGTATAGTTGAACCACAAAAACAAATCCCATCGCAAAGTGTCAAACTGTGCACAAAACTTTCAAACTTCATCAAAACTTTCAACATTTAACCATAACTTTTAGAACTTTTCTGGGTATGCAGTTTCATAGTCCATTGAATTTCAGCTTTGACTTTGCTAGGCTTTTTCTTCCATGTAAACAAATTCACTCATAGGCTTTGTAAAAACCGACCCACGGCAGGTTATCGCTTTCATTTCAAAATTAATCACTCACCCAGTATACTAAACAAGTTTTTTTTTGCTTTTACATTGCCCATAAATCAAATAAATCAGTTAATATCAAATACAGTATAATTAAATGCTAGCGTTTTGTTTTCAGTAAATTGAAAAAAAAATCATAAATATTTAAACGCTTCAAGGCTCAATTTACGCGTCAAGAATTGATTTTGACAGAAATTAACATACCAGCAAAGACCACCAAATAAATAATAACAAACAAAAAAGAAATTAAAAACAAAATATTTGATCCATTTCGGTGCCACTGACAATCCACAGCTAATTATGTATCCTATAAACAAATCATCAAAATCCAAGCACAAGCATATCCTCTAACTATTCTATAAGTAGTTAAGATTAGTAGCTGCCTTTCATTTTTCATTACAAAAAATATAAAAATAAAAACAAAAACCGCCGCACGACATGTCGTTTTTATTTAATCGATTGATCAGTAGAGCTGCGTTTGACTATGATAGCTGAGTTTATGCAAATTATTTGACAGCTGAACAAGTTTTTTCTTCAGATAAAAATCTACTTAAATTTTAAGCATAAAACTCTTACGTGTGCACATTAATACGGTTCATTGTTTAGAAAAAGTTTTGCGAGACCATTCACCTTCTCAGATGGACGATAGAAGAAGTTGATTGTAATGGTGGAAAAATATATGTAAATGTAGGTGTATGTATTGCTCGTATGTATGTAGTAGATTAAAAAGGTTTTTTTTTCTATATTTGGCGGGTTGAATCTAAGGGCTGACGAAAGGGCCCTTACGCGTAAGCTGAGTTACGTGATATTTTTACAATAATAGTGGATAATATAATATATTTGTGTAGTTTTCTGCAGATATAAAAAATATTCAATTTAAATTTTTATTTTATTTATAATTTTTTTTATATTTTTAATATTTTTTTTAATTTTTAATTTTTTTTTTTTAATTTATAATATAATTTTTTTTTAATTTTTTTTAATTTGAATTTTTTTTAATTTTTAATTTTTTTTTAATTTTTAATTTTTTTTTTAATTTTTAATTGTTTTTAAGTTATAATTTTTTTTTAATTTTTAATTTTTTTTTAATTTTTAATTTTTTTTGAATTTTTAATTTTTTTTTTAATTTTTAATTTTTTTTTAATTTTAAATTTTTTTTTAATTTTTAATTTTTTAATTTTAAATTTTTTTTATTTTTTATTTATTTATTGTTTTTGCAACGCTTAAATAACAATAGAATTGTTGAAAAAAGGTAACGCTACGCTAGCAACGGAGGCTTTCAGCGAGCTGGTGAAGAATTGCTGGTTTATAACGTCGTAGAAGATCGAAGTCTTTCAGAAATTTATAGATTTTGGAAATGTTGGAATCGGACTATGCACTATCGCATGCTTTCTTTCATGATAGTCAAAATTCTGATATCTTTGTCTATCTAGTCCAGTGAAAAAGGCTAATAAGTGCAGGATACTGATTGGAGTATTACAAAATGGACACCGGCTTGGTTGCCCCCCTTGTAGTAGATAAGCATTAGTGATTACACTGTGACCAATATGTCGTAGTATAGTTAGATGGGAGGGATGATGGATAAGTTGGTTTAATACGATTAGGATTAATCTTGGAGTAGTGATGGCTAGAGTGAAACCAGCCAGCAAACTAACTCGGTTTGCCTATGCCGCTCTATAAGTCGATAAACATCATTTTTACATATAAGATTTGATGTGATAGTAGGAGTAATGGTCATATCCTTGGCAGTA
Organism: Anastrepha fraterculus; assembly: GCA_037575425.1. NCBI lineage: Eukaryota > Metazoa > Arthropoda > Insecta > Diptera > Tephritidae > Anastrepha > Anastrepha fraterculus. The sequence goes on from JAYXIM010030837.1 coordinate 10,802, forward strand.
GTATTAGCAATGGTATTGTCGATGATACATGAATGCCCTGGTACCCACATAATTCTGATTTTATGAGGTTGAGATATCAGGATATTGTGTTTTTTTATTAAATTTTTGTAAGAACTAACATCTGTTTAGATTTACTAGACATGCCTATGAATCTAATACCTTAGACTTGTAAGGTATAAAGGTAGCCTCTCCATTTGTAATAAAGTGGCATATTTCGTATTTACACCAAATAAGGTGACCTACCACCACTCCAGATTTTGCATCCATTTCCTGTGTAATACATATGTGCATACATATATTCGACTATTAATATTTTTATTGGACATGAACATTGAAATAGCCTAGTACAGCTCATGAATATTATGCATAAATGTAGTTTTCTTAGTGCTAAAAATCGAAAAACTCGTAAAAATAAAAACAAATATTTCTACTTATATACAAACTAATCAAATTCATAGCCCATTCAGTAACAGAAACACTCGTAATGAAAATTTATCACCCAGCACTTTAGGCCATTCGAGAATGCGTTGCAGTACTGCAGTGTTTCTCAAACTGCGTGTATGCGTGCCTTCAGCAGTGAAAAGGGTATCTAGAAGTGGTACACTAACGGATAAAGACAGCAAACAAAATAAACGATGGCTGCATGGTATTAAAAAAGGTATATGTTTTCATAATTCGAAGGCACGGAATTAAGGGTTTCTCTATTTTCTTTTAATCGTAAATTTAGACGTAAAAAGATGCGTAAGTGACTTGAAAGGATGCTAAACACTGTGGAAATCCTCCTCTACCTAGTCATCATTCCTACTTTCGAGCCTAAATATATGATACTTGTCCTAACCACTATTAATTCGTACCCTTACGATTTCCTCTCATAAGCACCTGGTTGCAAAATTATCAGTGCTAAGCCTAAGAGCTAAATGAGGCTAAAATGTCATCTGCGCAGAATTGGGAATTGACCCAGAGGGTATTGTCGTTACTGCGTGGAGGAAATTGAGACAACTCGGCCAGATACAACCATAAGAAAGGCATATACACTCAGCCCAATCCAGCTCTATCTAAGTTTAATATGGGAACAGGGTTTGGTTGCGATACTGCGATAATTAGAGGGCACAAAAAACCGTGAGGCCGAAGTGGAAACCTCACATTTTTTTCTATTCTAGTCTACAAAATTATAAACGCAAATTAATAAATATAATTTTTGCAAATGGCGTTGTACGTCAATCACTGGCACTCGTGAACAAGACAAGGTCAGTTTACAAACAGACAAGCAATAGAGCGCGTGAAGGTCAGCATAAAGACTTCCATCACTCAAAATTCTTACAATATTATTTTCTTTTTTAGTGATAAATTAATTCAAACACAAAATTGGATTAATTTTGCGCCACGTGCTACAAAAAAAACTACAAACTCTATGCAATATTTTCAAATTTTTTCGAAATTTTTATTTTCAAAATTTATCGAAATTTATATTTTCGAAATTTTGTTTTTTTTTTCAAAATTTTTTGAAACTTTAATTTTCAAAATTTTTGGAAATTTTTATTTTCAAAATTTTTCGAATTTTTATTTTCAAAATTTTTCGAAATTTTTATTTTCAAAATTTTTCAAAATTTTTATTTTCAAAATTTTTCGAATTTTTATTTTCAAAACTTTTCGAATTTTTATTTACAAAATTTTTCGGAATTTTTATTTTCAAAATTTTTCGAAATTTTTATTTTCAAAATTTTCGAAATTTTTATTTTCAAAATTTTCGAAATTTTCATTTTCAAAATTTTTCGAATTTTTTTTCTCAAAATTTTTATTTTCAAAATTTTTCGAATTATTATTTTGCGAAATTTTTATTTTCAAAATTGATCGAAATTTTCCTAATTCCATCAACACTTTCAACTTTTTAACCAGAATTTGTAGAATTTTTCTGGGTATGCAGTTTTATAGCCCCTTTTCATTCCAAACTGGATACTCAAAAGTTTGTGCATTGCAAATATTATAAAAAAATAAAAATAAAGACTAAAAAAAAGTATGTGAATGAGGCATGTAAATACGACCCTTTTCTATATACTTCTCCCGGCTGTGTGAACACTTTGATCTCCGGAACGGATAAACCGAGTCTTTCTAAAAGTAAGGAAACCCATGTAAAATCAGATACGAATATGCCCAGGCGGGCTCACCAATGACCCTATTTATAAACTTCGAATTTACATGAAGTAGAACATGGAGACAGACATATATCGGCATCGTTAAATTGACTTGTTTATTTGATATTTTCTCTATTATTTACATTTAAACACGATTTTGTCGCCTGAGTGGCCCCACACAGGCACTCAAGGGGTGATAATAAATCTGAAATGAAAAGTATGCCATCGTCTTTGTCTGTGGCACATGACGATATGCAAAAGCTGCAACTATGCAAGTATGCAGTTGCTTCTGGTGCTCAGTCCCTTGGGCATCAAACACAATTTGTTTCTATTATAATTTTTTTTTTTTTTTTGAGACTGGTTTCAAATGTATTTTTGTGCGCTGCACACGATTCTGGGGATCACAAGTGACATTCACGCCAAGGCCTTCAGAAAAGTTGCGCTAAAATGCCCCATGCACCAAATCTACATGCAAGCAGATGTTATGCAAGCAAAAAAGTTTGACAGCCACTGAAGTAGTGCACAACTTAACAGATGTTTGAGATTTTGTTTTGACAGCAAAAATCGTTCATCCATAGACGTTACCTCGTCTGACGTCACGCTACTTCCATAGCGCGTTTCATATATACATACATACAAGCAAACCACATACACACACAGACAAAATTACAGTTGCAGCTACTGTTATTTGCACGTCTAGCAAGCCAAATTTGGTGCAAATCACAAAACTAGTATTAAAATCTACCTTTTGAAAGTCAAATAAGTGTACCTGCTATGGATTTAGCAAAACTAAAACAAAAAAAAAAATTTAAATCATAGCAAAATATACCAATAAAAAACTGACAAAGTAAAGCAAGCAAACAATTTGGTTGGGGTAACATTGAAACATTGAAAGCTACGAGCTCGCGCTCTGCTGTGTGCGCGCACAATAGGCTGCGATTTGGCGCATGCGTTCATGCGTGTGTGTGTATGTGCGTTTGCGAGTGCGTCTGCAACCAAACAACGCACATGTCGTATGCTCGGGAGTGTGTGTGTGTGTTTTACTGAGATTGCAACAAAATCTATTTATATTTTCGTGACTTGTATGCCTGCGCCTGTGCGCACATTTTGTAAAAGCCGCAAATTGAGTATCAAACTTGGCTAAATTGTTGCGTGCACTGGAGAAAAACAGTTAAGTACGTTTGTTTGCCGATGTGTGTGTGCATGTAGATATGTTTGTCAGTCGTTGTCGTCGCGCAAACTCAGGCCACTCAATGTAGTTGTAAACACACATTTCATTTTTTTATGCTAGCCGCAGCAGCAGAGCTGCTATTTGTAAGTGGGTAAATATTTTTTTGTTTTTTTTTTGGTTTTTGCTTAGTTACAATTTTGTCATGGAAAAACGTCTGAGGACGTCTGTTTGTCTAAGCTGCTGTCGCTACCACGACACGCTGCTGCTGTTGTTAGGCCACAACTGACGTAAGCTGAATCGCGCACACCAAATTGATGTGTTTTACCAATCCCGTTTTTTACTATTTTTTACTACCCAGCTGCATAGCGTACAGATACGAAAATTTCTTTATAAAGCACGAGCCATTAATAAAATGCCTAAATCGCGCTTTTTTGCGCGTATTTGTTTACTTTATTCGCTTATTGCATTTATTCATTCAGTTTTTTTGCGGAAATGACTGCTTGAACAATTTTTTTTATGGCAATTAATTGCGTTTAAAATGCGCTAAACGACAGTTTCAGTATTTATTAATTAATTTTTTTTTTCATTTTGGCTTGTCTATATAATTAATAATATTGGGTGATGATTAATCATAAGACAATTTTTTTTTTCAATTTTGAATATTTGATTATTTTTACAACTGCAAGAGCAGCTACTTTGAAATTAAACTTTAACCTTAATTGAAAAAATTGCCAAATTTTTATTCAGATAAATTCTGGGCATGCAGTTTTATAGCCCATTCGATGTTAGTACAGTATACTATCTCCTAACGGACGCCTCTCTTAAGCGGACACTTTTTTCAGTACATACCACAAATCCTTAAGAATTTTACAATTTTTGTTTTTCTTTTCTTACCATAACATATTATTAACTTTTGTTGCACTTTTCTCACATTGCCGAAACAAAAACAAAATTTAAAAAATGTCAGCCTAACGATTTAATGCAAAGATTTAAACCGTAATATACGTAAATGCAAAAGTTGTAAAATTGTATAATATATGTTATATGTTGTTCATTATTAAGTAACGAATTCCACTGGGAATTCTTACTCTAAGCTATTCTTATTTAAATTGTAGGTAAAAATAGTACTTATTGTTATTGTTATGACAGATTGTATGGAATAAACGGAGTTCGAAAAAAAAAAAAAAAATTTTTTAATTTGAAACAAAAATTTTAAAAAATAAAACATTTTACTAAAACTGGGTAATTCGTTGCGCTCTTATTATTTGAACGTATGTATGAATTGGTTTGGGCAATAAGTTCATAGCGTTTTTATACTTTCTTTTATTTTACAATGATTTGTTTGCTGTATGGCAAAGGGTAAGTATTTATACAATAGAACTCTTCCTGCTCTACAAAACTATGTTAATCGTGTTTCTGTATTATTTTATTTTTTATTAGTTTTGAGGCTTAGAAATGGAATACCCAGGAGGCAAAAATCAAAATTTTCGACACCTGCTCTTCTATGCTTTTCATGGAGGTCGAAAAGCTGCCGATGCCGAAGCAGCACGGGACATTTGCGACGTGTCGTAGGCGAGTCTAAAGCACGGAAATGGCGACTTTGACGTCGATGACATGAAAGCGGAAGGCCTTCTGATTTCGATGAAGAACGTCTCAAATCACTTTTGAAGGCGAACGTTCGCCAAACCAGTCGTGAATTGGCGGAAAAAACGAGCTGCGATTATAAAACGATTCTCTATCACCTTCATTCACAGGAATTCACCGAAAAATTGGGAGGCTAGGTGTCTCACGAGCTCAGCGAAAAAAACAAAGAAAGTCGCGTTCAAATTGCTTTTCAGCATCTCGCCCGCCATCGTGCAACATTCAGTCATGAACAGCGTTTTTTGTACCGAATCGTCACGGGGATGAAAAATTGTGCCCATACATCAATATGAAGCAAAGAAAAGAGCGCGTGGCTCCTGGAAATACGCCAAAGCCGAGAGTCAAGCCAAATCTTCATCCAAAGAAGATCATGATATGTGTTTGGTGGGACTGGGCGGTCATAGTGCACTGGGAAATGCTCGAAAAGAATGCCACGGCCAACAAAGAGTTCTACCCAGCTGCACTGCGCGAATAAGGCTATTCGACTGAAAAGACCTGACCGACACGGTCCAACCATACTTCCTCACGACAACGCCAGGCTTCATGTAGTCGTCAAAACCGCACTTCAAGAACTCGAATGGGCGGTCCTTCAGCATCCGCCGTATTCTCCGGACCTTGCACCGACTAATTACGTTCGTTACCTTTGATAACAAAGAGGTCCTTAAAAGTTGGCTCAATAACTTCTTCAAAACCAGACCAGGCGATGTTTGGTGGAACGACATCAGCAGATTGGTCGAGAGGTGGGAAGAAGTTATAAACAGCAACGGCGAATATATAACTGATTACCTTATTGTATTTGTGTGATTATTGTTTTTTTATTAAAATAAAAGTCTTCGGTAAATACGCCACGAATTTATTCCCCAACCCAATATACATATACTTGTACATATGTCTCTGCGGTGAAAAGTTTATTAATTACAGCACATTACCTAGCGCAAGCAAATGCTTATTAATACCTTTCAGATACATAAAACAACAAAAAACAAACCCTCCCACTCCCACGCTAGCGAATGATAAGCAAAATACTTCCGAACCAAGCAGATAAAAACACACGTAAACCAGCAAGCACAACAACAAACCAATGCAACAAATTCAAATACAACTGATTTTGTTTGTCGCAAACTCGTTAAAATTAATGATATGGGCCCCCAAACCAATATTTCCGTCATTTCCTGACAGTGATGGGGCAAAGCCTACGCGTCGCTGACATGCAACAGCACAATTGAGTTAGTAAATAGCAAATGAATAAAGTGAGCAGACAGACAGACAGACAGGCAGTTAGTAGATAGGCAAACAGCCAAACAACCAAACAATTGACAACTAAACAAACGAATAAAAGCCAGCTGTTGACAACAACAACAACAACAGTGATTCCTGGTGCTGCGTGAAGTTACTGAGGCAGCGAGTCGAAACAATTTTAGTCTATTAATCAAAAGTTAAATGGAATATCGTCGTTACAAATGCGCACAAACACTATGCATGTATGTGTGTGTGTGTGTAAGTGAATGTATTTTCACATACACACCCAAGTACGCTTAGAAAACATTTTCTTTTTAATTTATCAATAGTTGCTGTCTGCTGCTTCAGTTTCTGGCAAACTTTAAAAAATGCATTCAAATGTATTTAGGCACACACACACACATACATACTATACTACATATATACAGTGCAGTTACGATTTAATGCAATGCTCTGCTCAAGCTAGTTTACACATTCACAAATACACACGAGTTTATGGCTGTGGTGACGGCATTAGCGCTGCTGCTTTTACGATCCGCCGCTGCCATCGTTTACGGAACAATTGAGTTGATTTTGTGCTTAATAACACTTCAAAACAAAAATACATAAAAAAAAGAAAAAACAAAACATAAATAAAAAAATAATAAACACAAAAATATAAAAAAAAAAAAATAAAAAAATTAGATAAAAAAAAAATTAAAAAAAAAATCTAAAGCGAAAACATTGAGAAGTCTTGCGTCCAAATACCAAATAAGGTGAGTGACAACTGTCTAGTGACAACTGAGCTGAGCAATTTGTCGGTAGGTTGGCATGCATCGCGTTTGTATGTATGTACGCGAATTTATTCATATTCTAGTTTCTTTTTTTCTTTTTTCATTTATGAATATTAAATTTATGCTATGCTAATTTGTTAAGCAACGTGAATGTGTAACAACTTGGAGAGGTTTCACTGCGCAAGTGGGTATGAATTGTTGAAGAAGTGTAGAAAATAAAATTCGCTTGCATAATGCATTATGGGAGTAAGAAAAAATATATGTGGTTATAAAACTAGAAAAAAAATTAAAAAAAAAAAATTTTTTAAAATATATACATAAAAAACTAGAATTAAAAAAAATAAATAAATTAAAACAAAAAAAAAATAAATAAAAAACAAATAAAAAAAATAAATAAAAAAAATAATAAATAAATAAAAATAAAGAAATATTGGGTTGTCCGGAAAGTAATTGCTGAATTTACATATACAGGGTTGTCAATATTCGACGGACTCATCTGGCAACCGTGTATCTTTTGACAGAGACGTCAGATCGCTTGATGACATACCGCGTTGGAAGCGTCAGTCCAAGCAAATTTTTACCATGGAACAGTACACGCCACGCGAGCGTTCGCAATTTGTTCAAATTTACATTCAACAAAAGAAGTAAATTGTGAAAACTCAACGTGCGTATAAAAGATTAAATAATGTGAAAAGTGCGCCTTCTAAGAGCTCCATTAAACTTTTGTCGACTGGTGATGGTCTTTCTAATCCAAAGAGACCAAATCAAAACCGACCAAGGCGTCGCCAAGGACATCCCAAAATCGCCCTTCTCAGCAGTTGGGCATTGCTCGGACCACTTTACAACGAATTATCCGCATTGATTTGCATTTATTCGCGTGTAAGATTCAATTGACGCAAAGATTGTTGCCTGCGGACAAGCCTCGTCGATTGGAATTGGGCCAAAGAGTCATCGAAATCTGTCGGGTCCGTCGAATATGGGCAACCCTGTAGACGGCGTTGATAATTGTTTTGAAGAGCTTGTGAATATTTATTTTAATTTTTTCTTTCGACAGTTATTATCTGCTACTTTTAGCTTGCTTTAGAAAAATAATATAAAAAGTGTGCGTAATTTTATTTATATTTCTTCTCGGGAGATTTTTCACTTAAAGATGAGCCACGTTCAGGTCGGTCAAGTGATGTCGATGAAGACGTTATCAAGGCTTTAATCGAATTGGATTGTCATGTAACTTTGCGTGAGATTAGAGAGAAGTTAAATATACCAAAATCAACCGTTCATGAGCATATAAAGAGTCTTGGAATCGTAAAAAAAAGCTTGATATTTGGGTTGAGCTGAAAGAAATTCATTTAACAAACCGAATCAACGCTTGTGATATGCATCTTAAACGCAATGAAGTCGATCCGTTTTTGAAGCGGATTATCGCTAGTGATGAAAAATGGATTGCTTAGAATAACGTCAATCGAAAACGATCATGGTCCAAGCATGATGAAGCGCCACAAACCCCTTTAAAGGCTGCTATTCATCAAAAGAAGATTATGCTGTCAGTTTGGTGGGACTGGAAGGGTGTGGTATATTTTGAGCTGCTTCAGAGGATCCAAACGATTAATTCGGATGTCTACTGCCAACCATTGGACAAATTGAATACAACCATCAATGAGAAGCGACAAGAATTGATCATTCGTAAAGGTGTCATATTTCATCAGGACAACGCTAGACCGCATACATCTTTGGTCACTCGCCAAAAACTGAAAGAGGCTGGGAGCTTTTGATGCATCTACCATATAGCCCTGTCATTGCACCGCCAGACTATCATTTGTTTCGGTCTTTACCTTAAATGGTAAAACTTTCGGCAATGTCGAGGCTATAAAATCGCACTTGGTGCAGTTTTTTGCAATTAAAGGCCAGAAGTTCTATGAGCGCGGAATAATGAATTTGCCGGAAAGATGGCAAAAGGTTATCGAACAAAATGGAAAATATATAATTGATTCAAGTTCATTCTTAGTTTTAATAAAAATCTATTTACTTTCTTTTAAAAAAGAGTCAATTTCTTGCCGGACAACCCAATAAAATAAATATATAAATAAATAAAAATAAAAATAAAAAAATGTTTGCAAATGTACACTGCTGCAGAAATAAACTAGATCGCTGCAGTTACATTCGTGGCCACGCAAACCTTCTTTCTTTTGATCTACGCAAGAGTATATTTAAAATTAAAGGGCAAATATTGACAAATGTATTTGAGGAGTTTGTGAGAAATCGTGCGTTGAACACAACGACTTAAAAAATGTGCGCTAAATATAAGCAATTAATTCGTGATCAAAAATTGATTATTTTTACTTTAGAAAAAGAACGAGTGCCTTTTCGCGAGATAGTAAGAAAACAGTAATAACTGCCGCGCAAAGCCACTTTTGTCTAAAAAAAAACAAGACTCCCTCGGTTGGAATGGGTAAAATCGCACAGTAACTTGACCTTGAAGCAATGGAAAATGGTAATTTGGCCGGGTGAAAGCAGATTTAATTTGCACTGGAACGACCATTTACCGTATGCCCGTTGATTTGCAGGGGAACGCTCTAAGGAAAGTTGTGTGACGAGAGCGGTTATGCATTCTGAAAGCTAAATGGTGTGCGCATGCGTTTCTTTCTATATGTATACGGGATCCTTCACTTTTTGTGGTTGGAATGATGAACGAACAAAAGCAGGGAGATGTTGTATCCACTTATGTCGTTTCCGTCGAAACGAGCCCATCTTTCGGGACAACTTCGAACCATGTCGTGGAACAACACCACAAATGGCCCATGGAGCTCGCCAAACACATAAAAGAAGTGTACGTGGCAAATATTTTTTTATACGGATCCTCTATCAAAAACTTATTTTAATGTTAATGTATTTAACATTTTTTATATATGTATTTATATTTATTATTTTTACAGGCTATGGAGTAGAATTCCCTTGCCTCAAGCTCAGATTGGGCTTTTTGCTTTTTTGTTGTTTTTGTGATAACTGCTGTCAATAATATAAGATTAAGATTGTTTAAGTTCCATCTAAAAATGTGTGCTTGGTGTGAGAATTTATTTTTTAAAAATGGAAAACAGTTCACATCATTCCAATGGTTATTATATAGCATTAAATAGAAAATACAAATAAAAACAGAATACAATACATAAATAATTAAAAAAAAATTAAAACGAAAATTAAACAAAAATTAGAAAAAAACAATTATATAAAAGTAATTAAATTAAATAAAATTTAAAAAAAATCCTTATAACATTAAAACAGAAAAGTCCTTAAAAAAACATAAAAAATTAAAAAAGCGTAAATATTAAAAATTGCAGAAAAACTAAAAAACAAATTGCATAAACCCTAAAAGAATTAAGTTCATAACAAAAAATAATTCATAAAAAATTAAAAAAGAAAAATTTTCTAAAAATTTAAAATTCCATTAAAACTAAACACACAAAATTCTATAAAAACTACAAAAACAAATCGCATAACAAAAAAAAAATGGAAAAAATTAGATGGAAAGCAAAACAAAATTCATAAAAATTTCCATAATTATTAAACAAAAAGTGCATACAAATTTACAAAAAATTTATGAAAAATAAAAAATCATAAAATGCCTAAAACAGTTAACAAAAACTTCCACAAAAAATTAAAATAAAATTGCATAAAAAAATATATAAAAATTTAATAACAAATTAAAAAAATTCCATAAAAAATAACAAAAAATTTATAAAAATTAAAAAATATATAATAATTTCTTACAAATTTAAAAAACAAATTTATAAAAATCAAAACAAAACTCCATAAAAATTAAAAAAAAAAAAAACTTGTTTCTTAACCCATTTGCATCTTCGTTCGAAAGGCGGGATGTACTCGAAAATTCTACGCTCTCCACTGATCGTCTGTACATAATACCTTGCGTCGGCAAGACTTTTTACTGCTTATTCTAATGAAAAAGAATGCTTCAGGAGTACCGAAATTATTTAGTCTCCTCAAACTTCAATAACTTTATTCCGCTCTTGGTGATAAGAGAGAGCTTTTGTTCGCGGGTTATTCCGTCGAATGAGGCACAACATTTTTTTTTATTAAATAAATAAATAAAAAAAAAATATTGGCATTTTTATAACCTTTTTCTTTTTTTTATCAACTTCAAATTTTTTACAATCACCAAAATTCTCGCATATTTTTGGTAATTTGTTTTATCAACTTCAAATTTTTTACAATCACATAAATTCTTGCATCTTTTTGCTAATTGCGCTATTTTTATACCGGCTTGTGCAACGGGTAATTCGAAAAAATATTGAGATATGTATTTTTATCAAAGTCGATTTACAGATTAGCCTGGGTGGATTAGTGTAGAAAATATTTACATTTCATACGGCGGTGACATTCAGAAGTTGGCTGCGATGGTGGCTGCCGTAGCCGAATGGGTTCGTGCGTGACTACCATTCGGAATTCGGAGAGAACTTAGGTTCGAATCTCTGTGAAAGACCAAAATGATAGAAAAAGTTGTTTCTAATAGCGGTCGGCAGGCGATGGCAAGCCTCCTCAGAAATAGACTCTGCCACGAAAACGCTCCTCATAAAAACCATTTGCCATTCGGTTTGAAACTGTAGGTCCCTCCATTTGTGGAACAACATCAAGACGCACGCCACAAATAGGAGGAGGAGCTCGGCCAAACACCCAAATATGGTGTGCGCGCAATATATATACATATGTAATTAATTAGTGAGGAAAAATTGCTCAAACTTAGATGTATTTTTTTGTATTAATTTTTTTATAACTTATAAGTTTTTTTTTTATTAAAATTCCATATAAATGGTGGTTAAGTTTCAAGGGTCGGTGTTGATTTTGAATAAAATACAATTTTTTTAGGAAATTATTGTCATTTCTCTTTATTATCATAATATTGGTATGGCTCAATTACGTATGAAACAAAATATCGGCCGAATGGCCGCCGCGTTCCGGCGGCACACCTCCATCCGATGGTCCAAAGTTTCGATGACGCTGAGGCATAATTGAGGTTCTATGCCGTTAATGTGCCGAATTATCTCATCCTTTAGCTCTTGAATTATTGCTGGCTTATCGACGTACACCTTTTCTTTTAAATAACCCCAAAGAAAGAGGTCCAACGGTGTCGTTGGCGTTTAGGTGTGGTTCACATTCAACATCGGCCCTTGAAATTTAACCACCTTTTATATTTGCCTATGCATTTAATAAAAAAACACTTCCCAGAACTTAAATCCAGCCCCTGCGAACTGCTTTTTATCTGAATACCAGAACTTCTGAAACAAAAAAAATGTTGCAACAAGCAAGACCATCCTGCATCTCTTCCACAAGATATATATTTGTGTAGAGTTTTAATTGGGATATTATTGAAATCGCACGTTATTTTCTATGCACCCATGCGAGCGACATTGAAAAATTATTTGAAAAAAAAATTAAGAAAGTAAACACACACTTTTAAGGGGGTAGTATGGTTAATTCGGTGTAAAACAAGCATATTTTTCGAAATTTTTTTTGTCGACACAGTTGATTTATTCAAAATTTTAAAATTACTTCATTATAAAGTCATATTTAAAGAATATTGTGTGAAATTTTCATTGATTTTTATGAAGAAATGAGTTGGTGGCAGCGAATCTTCGCGGACGTCTCATAAAAAAGTTGTCCCTCAGAACTCATTACTGGATCAACTAAAATCAAAAAACCAAATTGATTTCATCAGCTAATAAAGTTTCGCAGGTAACAACGTCGAATTTTTTTTTTTTTTTTTTTTTAATTTTTTAAAGCGCTTTGAAGTCAAAACACCGATTTTTCATAAAAAAAACTTGAAAACTTTGTTGTTTTAAAATATGACAAAATTAAAAAAAAAAAAAACTCGACGTCATTACCTCGTGAATAAAGTAAAGAAACAAAAAAACCAAATTTGAAAAGAATCGGTGCAGTAGATATGAATCTGCAGTGGACACCGACCGTAAAAAAGGCAAGTGTGAGAAAAACGCGTTTAAAGATTTTCGGCAGCGTGAAATCCGGTTGGAGAGGTAGATACTTAATCCTTTGTGTCTTTGTCAATTTTACTCTAATGCACTTCAAACTTTCACACAATAATCTTAAGATGTTATAGAATAATTTAAAAAAAAAACAAAAAAAAATGAAAAAAAAAAACAAAATACCATACTACCCCCTTAAGTAAAAGTTTGTACTCATTTGCCTTTTCGGCCCCACAAAATGAAGATGCAATGCGCGTCTCCATTATATCAAACAAATCTTATTGGTTAAAATTTTTAACTGCTTTATTAGATTTTTAACAATGCGCTGTTGCATGTTGCAGCAATGGCCGACTTCGTCGCGCGTACATTGCCCGCAAAAATGTGAAAATGAAAATATTCGAAGGTACTAAAATTTTTTAATTCAAATTCATAACAATTCAATCAATCGCCAACCGAAAACTTTTTGTTCCATAGAAATTGAAGTCCGAAAGGTAGTAAAAAAATTGTATTGTTTATAAATAAAAATACGACTTTTACATTAATAACCAAATTGCGTTTGTAAAAATTGATAAAGACGTTTGGTTCGTCAACTTTTTCTGCAAATTTGAATGCAATCCGCGTTCACTTCCACTGCACCGTTCATAACGGGCGCTACTTTTAGCAAAACAATACTGCGAAATACAATGCAAAACAATTTTAATATTTTTTTTTCTGTTGTTTTTTTTGAATCTTAAATGTGGGTTCATATTTTTCACCACAACAGCCTGTTAAAAGCAGTAAAACCGTCAATGAGTGATGACTTTCATTCTTTTCCAGTGGGTGGAGTGTACAGTTGAGAAAATTTCACGCAGCTAATTTTCGCGCTTGTGTGTTTACTTTTCCACTGCCATTGAAAATTGTGACAAAAAAACAGTTAATTGAAATAAAATAGGCTTTCTCAAGTGCGCTATGACAGAGGAAAAATTTTGAAACTGAATAAGTGTGCAACAGGTCAGCTGACTAGGAACAACCCAAAAACTCTCACTCCAGCAGCATTCCCCTTATATACTTCTACATATATATGCATACCAACGCCCACAAAGAGTATAAAAAAGGTAGAAAATTCAAAATATATGGAAAAACATGTTAACATTCTCTATCGCATCCAAACTTGAAACGCTAATATACGGGCGAAAAAGTTAAGCTTTAAAATTTGATTTAAATTATTCCTGCTTAATTAATCAAACTCAAAATAAAAGACAAAAAAATATTTAGCAGGAGAAAAAAATACTACGCAGGTCTTCATTGAAAAAAAAAAATCAAGTCATTACTTCACTTTAAACTCATGAAGTGCCGCTATAAAATTAAGAAATGAATTCACACTCAATGTCAGCCACACTTGCGCGCACATGAATTGGTCTCACAGCCGTTGGTCGCCGCATGGGCGCTCGGCTTGCTACACTTCTTGATAGGTCGATAAAAATCTGACAATAATCCGGCACATAAAATCCAACATTCTTTACAAATAAAAACTCTGATAAAAGGTATAGCGCTTTTTGGTTGCTGTTTTTTTTTTTTTTGCGACAGCGGTGAGCAATCAATGCCAGTTGTGGTTAAAAATAGAAAAAAAAAAATTAAAAAAATTATTGAAATTAAGCTTGCGCGCCTGCGTGCGCATGTGTGTGGGATTTATCGTTATTCGCGATCGTTGTTGGCCGAAATTGTTTGTGCAAGTCTCCACTTGGGTACAGCGGCATGCGTGTGTGTGAATTTCACAAAATGTTGCGAATCGCACAAAGTCAAACGGCCGACCTTGCCGTAACACCCAAAATCAATTCCGCCTTAACAGCTTTAATTTCATTTATTCTCTCGTTCTTTTTTTTTGGTTTTTTTCTTTTTGCACTTAACTGCGTTGCCAAAGCTAGCGATTGTAGTTTGTATGGGCGTTAGACATGTTGGCCAGCGGTAGTGAATTGTTTTATTTTCTTTGGTTTTGTAATTTTTTTTTTTTTTTTTTTTTTTTTCGTTTACATTTTTCATTTATGATATAATTCTTGGCCGAAGAAATTCTTTTGACTAATGGACACAACAATGGACAAAACTTGCGAAAAAAACTGACACCATGTGTCTTAATCCTAGCCAGTTGTAATTGTCAGCAAATAATGACGGCAACATTACGCTTTGTGCAAAGTCTTAAGACCACGCGAATTTGCCTATTTGGCAGCTCGACGATTGGCATCATCCGATCGAGCGTTGTGGGCAAGTGGCTTTATAACTGTTGCTTCTTTTATTTCTTTGCTCAGCTTGCCACTTGAGTTGGCATATCTTTCGCCTTCTCAGCCCACATAGTGTATTCTATTCGGTTGATTTTCTGATTTCCGCTAACACTTATTTCAGTTTCGAAGTAATTTTTTTGAGGTGAGGAAATAAGACCAGTGAGCTTTTCAGCGGTAGCGCTATTACTGCATGTCTTGTTGGCATCTTGTCGAGACAAATTTACACTTGCAATGTTTGTATGTGTGTACTTGCATATATTTATTTATAGTTAAATATTGCCACACTATTGGCATTTGTGAGCATTAAGTGGAGGTACGAATGTTTGTGTGTGCAAATTTACATGTGTACTTGCTTGTATAATTTACATCTTGCTCGACATTCATTATGCAAATATTTGTTGTTGCATAGGCAGTTCGACAAAGGTATTTGCATACCATTGTAATTTGCAATTGCTTACTGGTGGTTTTTGCAAACAATGCAAAAAGTGTTTAAGATGATTGATGTGAATGCAATATAAATGCACTTCAAGGTGTACAGGTGGTATGAGTAACATTTGGAGGGGATTCGAGGTGTTGAATTAATGCAAATTGGAATTGACAACTATACATAAATATAAAAAATAAGGGAAAAAGTAAGAAAAAAACAAAAACCAAATACGAACTAAAGGAAAAAATATATATATGCATAAAAAAAAGAATTAAACAAAAAAAAAATTAAAAGAAAAACTACAAATAAAAAAGTAATAATACAAAATAAAGGAAAAAATATATATAAATAAAAACATATATGAATAAAAACATATATAAATAAAAAATTAAAGGAAAAAGTCAAAAGTAAAAAAAAAAAGAAATTAAGCAGAAAATAAAACAATAAAAAATTAAAAAAAAATTTAAAATAAAAAAAATTTAAAAAAAATTATAAAACGAAATTTAAAAAAATAAATAAATATATGAAAAACAAAAATAAACAAAATAAATAAATAAATGATACCTATATAAAAGAAATAAATAAAAAAAATACAATAGTAAAAAAATAAGGGAAAAAGAAGTACAAAAAAAAATACAAAATAAAGAAAAAATATATATATGAATAAAGAAGATATATTATATACATAAAAAAATGAAGGAAAAAGTCAAAAGTAAATTACAAAACAAATTAAACAAAAAACAAAATTAAAAGAAAAACTGCATATAAAAAAAATAATACAAGATAAAAATATATATAAATAAAAACATATATAAAAAAATATATATATAAAAGAAAAGTCAGAAGTAAAAAACGAAATTAAACAAAAAAAACAATAAAAAAATTAATAAAATTACAAATAAAAAAAATTTTTTTAAATAAAAAAAATTTAAAAACAAAATTAAAGAAAAAATTTAGGAAAAAGTAAATAAATAAAGTAACAATATTAGTATAAAAAAAATAAATAAAGGGTGATCAGAATGAAGGTACCTTTTCCAATAGGGGTTTTTGACAGATCACGCGTGACTACTGTCAAACTAAATACAACATTTTTTCAGTATTCATAGACATTTCATCAAGGAAAGACTAACGCCTCAACAACGTTTCCAAATTGTAGAATTGTGTTACGAAAATCGACACTCTGCGAAAAGTATTCTTCGCGCGCTCAGGCCAACTTATGGTGCTAAGCAATGAGGCCAATTTTTGGTTTAATGAGAATAACAAAATTGCCATATTTGGGCTGAAGAGCAACTGAAGCCATTTAGAACAGCCACTCCATCCATTGAAAACAACCGTTTGGTGCGGCCTATGAGCTGGATTCCTCCGGCCCATATTTCTTCAAAGACGAGGTTAGCGCCAATGTTACAGTGAATGGTGAACGCTATTGCGCCATGATAAACGAGTTTTTGATTACGGACATCCCTGATCTCCATAACATTTGGTTCCAATATAGTTCCAACAAGACGGTGCTACTTGCCATACAGCCCATGAAACAATGGATTTACTGTGTCGCCGTTTTGGGAGGCAGTTTATCTCTCGTCTCGGACCAGTGGATTGGCTAGCAAGATCGTATGACACCTTTGACCTTCTATTTGTAAGAGTATGTAAAGTCCAAATGCTTTGTGGATAAACCCGCTTCGATTGAGGCATTGGAAGCCAACATTACTCAAGTTATTCACGAGATACTGACAGAAGTCCTCCAGCGAGTCATTCAATTTGGTGTTTATGAATGGCCGAATTACGGCGCAGTTGCGTCCAAGTAAAATATTTGAAAGAGATTATATTTAAAAGATAAATGTCAGGAATGATTCTAGTACACAAAAGTAATAAAGATGGGCTAATCAATTCGAACTTTCTTAGTTCCATTTCAATTTAAATCCAATGCCTCTAAATTCACCATCATTTATTTTAGTTATTTGGCACGTGCATCCTTTGTTAGGTGTCAAGCCGAGCAACTCCTACAAGTGAATAAATCTACGAGTACAGTTTTATGACACAGATATACATTCAGATGTTCTCTATTGCTTGGAGAGACGATCGCTTTTAGAAAAAAAAAATATTAAACTGGTTTCGAATAGTTAAAACACTGAAAAACTGAAAACTTGGTGATAATGAAACACTTATTTTAACTAGCACAGCAAGCAATTTAGTGGTGGTATCTTGGGAAAATAGTCGCGTCGATTTGCTAGCAGGTGCTCATTGAGTAAAGTGTGCCTAGTGAAATGGGATGGTCAAGAACAGCTCACAGTCCGCAGTTATAGATCGAATCAACTTATTTTCTTCTGGAAGCACAACGAGTGAGGGTGACGTCACAATTTCAAACGCAAAGAGTAGAAGAGTAGCAGAATCGAGCGCGCTTCAATTTACAAGTGATTTTTCATTATATAATATTTGCTTTTTAATGTTTGGAAATATTTCACATACATAGATTACATTGCCTTCCAAAGAAAGAAGTAGGCGCCATTTTTTTTTGTTTTTTTTTTTTAATATTAATTTAATTTTAAATTCATTTTATTTTTATAATTTTCATTAATTTAATTTTTTTAATTTTAATTTTATTTTATTTTTATAATTTTAATTTTATTTTATTTTTATAATTTTGATTAATTTAATTTTTTTAATTTTAATTTTATTTTATTTTTATAATTTTAATTTTACTTTATTTTATATACTAATTTTTTTAAATTTTTAAAATTTTTTTTTTAATTTTAATTTTTTTTTTTAATTTTTTTTTACTTATTTTTATAATTTTAATTTTATTATATTTTTATAATTTTAATTTTATTATATTTTTATAATTTTAATTTTACTTTATTTCATATATTATTTTTTCATATACTTATTTTTTTATTAATTTTTTTTTTTTATGATTATTACTATTTTTTTATGATTGTTATTATTATTATTATTTTTTTTTTTTCTGAAAATAAAATATTTCTTTGGCCAACAAATGAAAGCAAGTAAAATGGAATCACAAAATTTATGTCGTAAGCGATTCCAGAGTATTTAAGTAAACCAAATGACTATTTAAACTATAACACCCAGTCATTAAGGTAAATAACTACAACAGACAAGACTAAAAGTGACATAGAAGAGGCAGATAAAAAGGAAAGTTCAACTAATCGATTTAAGTTTACACTTTAATGCTTTGCTGAGCACACGAAACACAACATACTACCTACAGCGTACAAACACACATACATACATACATACAGCTAAAGACGTACATATACATATGTGTGTACAATCTAATAGCAGGGCTTCAAAGCAGCCAACTATGAAATCAAGAAAAAAGCAAAATAGACGCAGCTTAAGACAATACAAATTTTGTTGCGGTTTGGAATGTGCACAAAGAAATAGAAAAAAGTAAATCACGTTTTATGCTGATAGCAGACTCGTGCGAGTAAACCTGCAACAAACACAGCCGACACATGACTACTAAGCGGTGTGTGCATGTAAAACATGAAAAGATGAGCGCTTACTGAGCACAAACTGTTACAGTGGAAAAGTAGATAAAAACAAAATTCAAAAAACAGAAACGAAAAATCAAAAAAAAGGCAAAAAAAAAAAATATATAAAGAAAAAACATCACAAAAAAATTAGGGAAAAAATAGTAAAACTTTCGTTTTTGTTTTAGTTTTGCGCTTTTGTTTTATGGAGTTTTTCTACTGCGTTTTCGTTTCTTTAAAGCGGAAATTTTCTCTTTCAAAGATGACGAATGTACGTGCGTGAGTAGAGCATTTTCACATGGCAAGCAAACACAAAATGAAGCCATTATACGTGCAAGGGTATGCCAGTCAGCCAGTCAGTCAGCAGACACAGCACGGTACAAAATAAAAAACTTAATACATTTTTGTTGTTATTTTCAATGTAAAATTGTAATATTTCATGCAGCTATGAAATGCTTTAAATAATATTGAGCCAATTGGGGTTTTAGACTTTTTAAGTATTCATAATAAACAATAAACTTGTTTGAATTGTGGCTTTCCTTCCTTATTGCAATAAAAGCAAAGAAAAAAAATAAAAAAAATAGCGACAACAAACGTTGCCCATAAGTCAACTTGTTGTATAAACACACAAACGCACGCTGCGCAAATATTTGCTTTCGGCATTTTGACATTATTTGCATTTGCACATCTCGTGCACTGATCACAAGCTTTGTGTAGATCTCCGTCCGGCTGACAAGTGGGCATCGATACGATTTGCGGGAGATCAACAGACAAACAAAAACAAAAAGCTGTTAATTCGCATGAATGCAAAACAAATATTATTGTTAGAGTTAAGCAAAGGAGTGAGTGCCACCGCCGTTGTCATTTCGTAGAGCATAAAATCTTGCGGATTGAGGTGGAACGTCGAGATGAGAATTGAAATGATGCTGACGGGTTGGTTGCGCGCTTTCAAGGATTTCAGTTTAAGCAAACTGACGAGTGTCAAGAAGGCATCAATGTGCCTTGAACATATATTTGAACATTTTTCTTCGCGTATTTAACCCTTTTACGCGAACGAAAAAAAGAGAAAAAAACTAAAAAAAAAACTAAAAAAAACTAAAAAAACACTGAAAAAAAATTAAAAAACACAAAAAAGACTTGCTAATATGCTGAATTGAAATCTATAGTCAGGGTTGGTAAATTTATATTCTTAAAAAAAATTATTCACTTTAATTAAAAATTATTGCATCGTAGTAGCCGTTTATATTTTCCGTTAAAATGCATACTGAAGAAAATTTCGAAATTTTTTTTTTTTTGTTTTTGTATCTTAATTGTGAACTTGTCAATCTTTTGCCTGGCTACCATTCGATAGAGTCCGGGTTTGAAATCCAGTGTAGGTATAAAGCATTAGATAATAGGAAAGGTTTTTTCTTAATAACAGTCTACCCTCGACAGGCAATGGAAAGTTTCTGAGTGTATTTTTGCCATGAAAAAGCTCCTCATAAAAATCTATCTCCAACAGGAAGCTCAGCCAAAAACCTAACATAGGCTTACGCGCTAATTACTTAGTCTTGCCATAAATTCTGTGACAAATTTTACAACGCATACGGCGCGAACAAAGTCGCTAAATAAAGCTATGGAAAATCGCATTGCAGTGATTGCATTACAGAAGTGTTCGAACCAGTGCAGCCATAAAAGCCATTCGAAAAAGAATTTGCAGGAATCTCCATAGAAAACAGAAAACTATGTCCAGAGAAATGAAGGTATCGACCACTTCCATGCCAAGACTAATTAAAGACGATCCTTACGTTAAAGCCTTCCGTCGCTCAACTGGTCATCCTTTGACAAGGCGCTTGAAGAAAATTAGACTCGACGGATGCAAGTAGCTTCTTCGGTGGCACGCAGTGAACGGCCATGAAAACATTCTTTTCACAGTTGAAGAAATTTTTAATAAGCAATACGACGCAAAAAATGTTGTTCCAAGAGTTCAATGTTTCCACCATCCAGCCTCCGTAATGATTTGGTGGGGAGTGTCTTGTAAAGGCGGTACATCTCTTCATTTCTGAGAAAAAACGGGTTAAAACCGAGGCAAAAGTGTACCAGACGGATGTCTTAGAAGGTGTAGTGCAGCAGTTGAGCAGTTCAATGCAGAGCGTTGGATCTTCCAGCAAGATTTCACTCCAGCCCATAAGGCAAAAACCACCCAGCAGTGTCTAAAACACAATATTCCTGGGTTCATGTTCATAGTCGCAGAAGATAGGCCGTCTGGAAGTTCAGATCTAAATCCATTGGAGTACAGTTTGCGGTCAGAATTGAAGGCGCAGCATTGACCGGTCGAAGACCTCACAGAAATTCGGAGCGTCTCAAACAATCTTTGGTTCGTGCAGAGACGTCAATACCCTTGGAAGCCGAGCGTGCTGCAATAGCTGAATGGCGTAATCGTTTGAAGGCTTGTGTTGTGTTGTCACCAGTACAAATGAAGTCCTTCGCCTAATTAGTAATTCTCAAATACATGCAAGTACACACATGCATACATGAATATGTATTTTATCAACGCATTGTATGCGCATAAACGTTGGGCGTACCCGCCTTGAACCAACAAGTTGAAGGAAAGCAACGATTGCACCTCAAATAAGTAATGAAATAAATAAATACAATATAACGGTGAGTAAGTAAACCCACTCGTAAAAGGTAAACACAAGCAAGCACAAATAAAAGTAAGCCAGCGCAGCGAAAGAACTTTAATTAAAAAAAAATTTAAAAAAAAGTTCATTGAAAACAGCAAACGTTTAGTAAAACATTGCCACAATTTGCCACGATATCGCAGCAGGCATCGAAAAAAGAAAACAGTTGGCAACGAATATAAAAAAAACTCAAATACTAAGCTGCAAAAAATTATGAACTACACTACTAAAAAAAAAGCTCGACTTCAATACTCTATGAATCATAACATTGTAACGGTTGATTAATATGCGGTTTTGCCTTTTGCGCTGGCAATTAAGAAATTCTCCTCCACTGTGTGTTAAGGGCCAATGTAAGTGGGTATACACACACACACACGCGCAGAACAGCCTGCTGAGGTGGTGTCAGAGGTGTCATAATTGCGAGCGATTAGATATCGTAAAAATGTAAATTGACAAGTGTTGCATGATCGCGCCTTTGCACATTGCACAGATGCATTGTTGGCATAACCAAGCGAATACGTTGTTGCCGCCTTGTAGTGCGAGTGCATTGACAAAAAAGAAAAAAACAAACGAAAAAAAAAGAACGCGCTGTCGATTGCAACAACAACAATAACTGTCACTTAAGAATGAATTTAAATGATGAATTGTCGCAGCAAAAAAATGGCGAGGAAAAAATTGATAGAAATTGTAACAAACCTATGTGGATATGTGTTGCTGCAAGCTGCTGACGTCTGTACTGAGTTGCCTGATTGACTGACTGGTTGGCTATTAGTCGTTTGCACATTTTTGGTATTTCTACGGAATATTAAAATGAAATAAATCAAAATGAAGTAAGAAATGTGTAGCAATAAAAACTAGCATGCTTGTGTGCATGTATGTATGTGTTTATATGCGTTTGTGTATGTGTATGTGTTTATGTATATGTGCATGTAGAAACAATACAAAAACGCCCAAGTAATAAGACTCTATCAAGATTTATTTAATCAACGTTTTTTGTTGCTCTAATAAACAGCACAAAATAGCCACTGGTTGGCAGCAGCTCAGTTTCCCCATTTGATTTGGTGGCTAAATTAATGATTGAATTGTCGCCTGATGACATGCAAATATTTATTTGTTGCATAAATAGACTTAAGTTGAGCAACAAGTTTTGCGTTCATTTTATTGGCTGTCATTTATTGTGTTATTATACTTATTCAGAGAATAATAAAATAATGATTTTTGTGAATTGTGCAGAAATACAGCAGCAAATGAAAATAATACTAGGAAGAAAAAACTAAAAAAAAAAATAATAATAATGAGAATGAAAAATGAAAAATGAAATAATAATAAAAAGGAAAAAATATAATAATAATATTGTAATAAAAACAAATTACATTATCATAAAAAATTACAAAAAAAAAATTAAAATAAATAATAATAAATCAAAATTAAAAAAAAAAAAAATAATAAAATAAAAGTTACAAATAATAATAATAAAAATTAAAACAAATAACAAAACTTAATACAACAACAAAAAAATATTATAAAATTAGGAAATAATACTCACTAAAAAATAACAATAAAAAAGTAACAATAATAAAGAAAAATAATAATAATAATAGATATTAAATACCATAAAAAAGCAGACACTTCGTAGTCTTAAACCATTAATTTAATTTGGTTACTTGACTGTGTATTATTCAATTTTTTATTTAAATTTTTTCGTTTCGTTTTTTGTTTCTTTTTTTGCGTTTATTTTATTGTCTGTCATTGATTCTGCTATTATACTACTTATTAAAAGATTAATAAAATGATTTTCATGCATTGTTAGGAAATACAGCAGAAAATGAAAACAAAACTAGAAAAAAAATTACAAAAACAAAATAGACAAAAAAAAAACGATACAAAAAAAATATAAGTAAAAATTATAAAAATTCAAATATTACAAAACAAAAAACCAAATGATATAAAATACAATAAAAAATTTATAAAAATTAAAACAAAATATGTGAAAACTAAAAAAAAACATAATAATGTAACACTAAGAAAAATACAAAAATTGGAAAATAATAATTAAAACTAAAAAAAATATTAATATATAATAATATAAAATAAAAAATATAAAAATTGCCAAAAATAACAAAATTTAAAGAAATTAAAAAAAAAAAAACGAAAAATTCAAAAATAATATTAAAAATTTATTTATTTGTGTTATTTTATTTTATAAAGGTTTACATAACAATAAAATTATTATACAAACTGAAAGTAGTGCAGCGCTAGCATCGGAGGCTTTCGGCTGGATATTAAAAATTAAAACCAAAAATATGAAGTAAAAACAAAAAAATGGAAAAATCATAACAAAAATTAAAAAAAAAAATAATAATAATAATATAATAATAATAATAATATATATAAAATTACATTAAAAAATAATAATACAATAAAATTAAAAAATAATAAAATGAAAAAAAATAGAATAAAAACACGAAATACAAAGTAAAACAAAAAAAAAAAAAAATTGAAAAATAAAAACAAAAATTAAAAAAAAAAATACTAATATAATATAAAATAAATAAAAAGACCATAAAAATTGAAAAATCATATAAAAAAAATAATAATAATATAAAATAAAAATACATTAAGAAATAATAATACAAAAAAATTAAAAAATAATAAAATGAAAAAAAGAAAAATTTAAAAAAAACCTTAATACCATAAAAAAACAGATGACAAAACATTATAGACAGTTCGTAATCTTAAACCATTAATTGCTTGTTTGTCTGTTTATTCTTGTGTTTTGTTGTTTTTTGGTTCTTTTTAGTTATTTGTTTCCTTTATTTTTGTAGTTTTCCCCCGTTTTCTACAGGGTGCGCCATCTTTTATGTCGGTGTGAAAACATTGAATAACTTTGAAAAAAAAAAACTGATTTGTATATGTGAGGTATTTTTATATTGTTTGGTTATTTGCAATTTACTAAAATTATTTTTTGAATACAATATCAATCAAGTGACCACCTTTATTAGCAATCTCAAAGTGCGTTTGTGCGTTTTTTCTGCGTTTGTCATCACCTTGTCATATCGAAAATACATACGTATGTATGTTGATGTCGATCGGTTGGTAAATGACAAAGTTATTCAGCGCTTACATACCGACATAAAAGAAGACGCACCCTGTACTTGTCTTTGTTTGTTTTTTATATTTTTCTTGTTTTCCCCTCTTTGTATTTTTTTTTTGTTGTTGTTTGTTTTTGGTCTAGTTTACACTGATTGGCATATTACTCCTAATTATAATTACAGATTATGTAGCAATGCAAAGTTATTAAAATCATATTTGGACTTGTACGAGGAGTACAGCATATAAAGCGAAAGCGAAATAAAAAACATTTGGAAAATTCAATAATATTAAGACAAAGCTGCTGCAAAATCGCTGTTTTACAGTGTAAAGCGCGGCAATTGCAATTGCAGGTTGTACGCTTGTGAGCGAGCAAACACGTTTCGGGTCGGGTCGGGTCATGCCTTGCACATAGGCGTGCTGAGTCACTTTTAGGCCAAAAATGGTGTAAAGCTAAAGCGAAAAATGTGTACAATTGCAGAGTATACAGGGTGCAATAAGCATAGACATCATTTCGATAGTTATTTTGACTGTTGGTCATTAACATAACGTCGAGCAGGAAAATGTTGCTTTAACCATGAAGAGACGTTGAGAAAAATATTTTTAAAACAGGCCTCTTTCCAAGAAAGTCATTGCCTACAAACTAACCAGCTTTCATGTCCACGGCTAGGTAAAAGGGAAGAAACCCCTTTCCCACTTCAGCTCGTTCTACATACCGGAATAACTACCACCCCAGTAGACTACCACCGTTTAGTAAGCTGAATCTCCCCCTTCGCCTCTCGTTTAAGTCAGTAAGAAACTAGTTTATTGATCCTTTTTTTTTGTTTAAATAAATAAACTCTGGCGTTTATTTCGGCTAGATATAATCAGCGCAATGGGTGGTACCATCTTAAGACCTGAACAGACCTTAGGGCCCTTGGGGAGTATTTTGAGTTACTTGGAACTCGCACTTTGTTGCACTAACATTGAATGGATGATACTACTGCATACCACGAAGTTTTCACAAAATCTGAATAAAAAGTTAAACATTTTTTTTTTCCTTTTTTTAATGTTAAAATTTTTGTGAATTTTGTACACAGTTTAAAGTTTTGAGTTAGACGGTTTTTGTTGTAGAATGCACTATATTTTTATAAAAAACATAAAACAGCAAATTAAATACAAAAAAATTCTGCGAGCTTCGGTACTTCGTCACGTTCCTATTGTTTTGAACAGAGGTGTTTAGAAAAACACGGAACTAACGAAAACAGGAATTTTTCAAGGCCTCAAAGTTACTAAATTTAATCACTTACAGCTGGATTGTGCATCGATAGTCGATTGGATAATATTTTTCATTTTAAAAACTTACCTAAAAAGAGAAAGAAGAAAAGAAATGGTTAGTAAAATTGTCAAAAACGTTCATAAATTTATTAAATAAAATTTCTAAAAATAATTAATACGAGCACATTCCGCTGAATAAGAAAATCGTAAAACCGGCAAAATGAAAATTATTAAAATTACAGAAAAATGCATATAAACATATATTTGAGACATTCACCCTTCTCTAGGTGTTTGACGGAGCTCCTCGTCATATTTGTGGTGGGCGTCTTGATGGTTTTCCACAAGTGGGGGAACGGACCTACAGTTTTAAGCCGACTGTGAATGGTAAGTCGGTTTTTGTGAGAAGCTTTTTGTTTTTTAATTACAGGTACATCCACACGATTCGCTCCTTCATAAGTTTATGTACAGATATATGTACACTTCTACACCTGTGCCTACAATAATAGCAGCGTGACATTTTACAAAGTTTTGATTATTCATTTATTTGTTTTTATATCTTCTTACAATGTGCTGCAATAAAACTATAAAATTCAAAGTTTAGAACTTAAAAAATTAAAGAAAAAAAATGCATCAAAATTTGAAGTTATTCAGTTCGAATTTCTAAACAAAATTTTAGTATACACCTTTAGATCCCGTTGTCCTTTGTTGCAAGTTTCAAGTGGCTCAAAAATGGCGTTAATTTTTTATCTTTTTTTGATAGTGCTATGCATTTTCTTCCATAGAACAAATAATTCGCTTTTTCTGTACCAAAGCCCCGGGAAAAAAAATTGCTTACCCAAACTTTTTTTAAAAATTCTGATTAAATTGTTTGAAATTTTGATACAAATTTCTTAAATTGTTTTGGACTTTTGTACAAAGCTTAAAACTTTAAGACTTTATGGCTTTTATTGTAGGATATATTTATTGTAAAAACAAAACATTAAAATAATTTAGAAATAAAAACATAAGTTGAAAAAAATATATATAAATAAAAAATAAATAATATAACTTTGCGTTATATGGTTTTCTTGTGGGATAAGAAAAATAAAAACATGTGAACAAAATATAAAAAAAATTCAAATAAAAAATTTTTTTAATTATACAAAAGAAGAACTAAATAATATAACTTTATAACTTATTATAGGAGAGTTAAAAAAGTTAAATAATTTTAAGGTATATAGATCTTGTTGTGGGATATATTTATTATAATAAAAAATAATTAAATAAAAATATAGAAAAAAAATAAAAAAAATATTAAAAAAATAAAAAAATATTAAAAAATAAAAAAAATATAAAAAAATAAAAAAAATTAAAAAAAATAAAAAAAATAAAAATTTTAAATAAAAAAAAGTTTAAAAAGTTAAAAAAAAACAAAAAAAAAACTCTAAATTAATAATAAAAAATTCAAATGATAAATTTAAAAATAAATTAAAATAACAATGTTTAAAGTAATTATTAAAAAAAAAATGTTAGTACAAATTTAAGTATATGGGTTTTGTCGTAGGATATATTCATTAAGAAAAAGTTTAAATACAAAAAAAATTAAATAAATTATAAAAAAAAGTCAATATATTATAATATTTATTATAAGAAAATTAAAAAAAAGGATAAAAAATAATAATAAACTATAAAGAAAAAATTCAATAAATAATAAAACTTTAAGTTATATGGTGTACCTAAGATATATGTGTTATAAAAAAATAATGAAAAAAAAAGTAATAATTATGAAAAAAATTACATAAATAATATAACTTTAAGTTTTACGGTTTTTGATGTGGGGCATATTCACTATAAAAAAAAAATTTAAATAAATTATAAAAATTCAAATAAAAACCAATTATAAAAAAAATTAATTATTATAAAAAATATAAAAGAATTTAATTATAAAAAAATTATCAAAAAAAAATATTATAATTTTAATGTATATGGGTTGGTTGTAGAATACATTTATTATAAAAAAAATTTAAATAAATTATAAAAAAGTTAAAAAGAAAATAAATAATATAACTTTAAGCAGTATGGCTTTTGTGGTAGGATATATTTATTACAAAAAATATTATATAAATTATAAATTATAAAAAGAATTTAATTATTATAAAAAAAAATTATTATATATAAAAAATTTAATTATCATGAAAGAATTATGAAAAAAGTTAAAATAAAATAAATAAAAAATATATAATATAATTTTAAGGTATAAGGGTTTTGTTGAAGGATATATTTATTATAAGAAACAAAAATAAAAAGAAATTAAATAAATTATTAAAAAAACTATTAAACTAATAATAAATAATATAACTTTAAATCTTTAAATTATATTCTTTTTGTTGTAGCATATATTTATTATAAAAAAATTCAAATAAAGTATAAAAAGAAAAATAAAATTATAATGTGTAAATAAATTGGAAAAATAAAATAATATTACTTTAAGGTATAAGAGTTTTGTAGGATATTTTTCTAATACCAAAAATTAAAAAAAATTATACAAAAAAATCAAAATTAATTATAAAAATGTTTAAATAAAACATAAATAGTGACTCAAAACGTTGCAATATATATGTTGCGCTGCTATTATTTTGAACACAGGTGTACAATATAAATATCTACTTATAAAACTTTTCACTCAAGAACCTAAAGAAACCCACAGATGACTTGCAGACAATTCTTGCTGTTTCAAAAACCGACAGACAGACAGCTGGCCGTGATGATAAAGATAGAAAATTGTGCCAGTTTGTGAATGTGTGTTGTAAAAGCTGCGCACGCGCAAAGCAGGAGACAGTGCACAGAAAATGTTGGAACGAGAAATAAAAATTAGACTAAATGGGCGCTCTGCTCTCATTAGCCATGCGCACACGCGCACTTAAATGAGCTGCATTATTAACTACTAATTACCGCCTTGCTTGCTAGTGAATAATTAAAAAACAAAAACAATGCCAGCGACAACAAATCAATGCTTAAACCAAATATGTATGTCGTGCAAAATACACTGCGCCCGTCGAGTGTTTGTATGTATGCGGTATGTAAGGCGCCTGGAACGACTTGCGCGCGTTAGTTGAGCTTTTGCATACAAAATGAATGCCTGGCATTGGCTGACAGTAAAATATCGCAAATAATTTGCATGCGAGTATAACATAAGTATGCGCTTACTTACGGATATTTGTTAGCGGAAAAGGCGTTGCGAACAATTGCCATATGAATATATGCACAAATATGAGCAAATATACCTCTATATATAGAAAATATGAGATGGGGATAACGGAAAGAAAAAACAACAAAACGAAAATGCATTGGAATACAAAATGATTGCAGACAAGTCAATGCCTTCCACTTTAAAGTGAAATGAATTTATGAAGTAAAAAATAAAAAAATAAAAATAAAAAAATTATAAAAAAATAAAAAGTTGTATAAGCAAGCAAACCAACAACAGTGCGCAGTGCGCAGTGTGCCGTTTCGATAAATTGCAATTAACCGCACGGTCAGAGACAACTATTCACCACCAGTCGTGGTGCAATGACTGTAATTGCAACCAGATCAGTGACAACATTTCTCTCGCAACGTGATTCGGTGTGTCGAACTCCAATTGATGTGGCCAAAACAAAAACAAATAGAAAAAGAAAATTGTTGTGCTTGCCTGATTTTGCGCAAAAAGCGAGTGTGAAGAAGCAGACGAAGATACAAATCGAAAACAGAGTAAACACTTTTTTATTAGTAGATGTTGCAGTTGGCGTTATAGCAAAATGTGGCGAGATTTTTTATTGCCAAAGTTGAGATTTACTAAATTATGAGTAACAAATATTGTTTACCAGATGTTATGCGCCGCAGCACCCGTCAAATTTTTACCAATAAAACAGCTGAATAAGGTTTTGTTTTGTCAAATATTCTTAAGCAATAAAAAGGAAATCTAACCTTCACCTTCTCTACCCATCCAGGTATGCTTTCGTCTGTCTAGGGCGTGCTCACCTTTCAAGTAAAACTTTTTAAATTTTGCTTTAATGTAACTAAACATCGAGATCGAGTATGTCACACTTCACCCTAATACCATAACTAGAGAAGCACCGAATTTCGGCTTCGGTCACTAAATTTCAATTAGGTTTCGGTTAAAAAAGAACCGAACTCTGGCCGCACATTTTTGTGAATTTTTTTGATTAAACATTTTTCCACCTTTTAGTTTTTTGGAACATCATTTGAATACTGGTATCGAAAACCAAATTTTTTTTGTATGGCTCTCCTTTGAGTGAGCGATTGTTCAGTGCTGCAAGCCAGCTCTATGACGGTAGACGGCGCCGCTAGCAAGGCGCAAATGACGATTAGCAAATATTTTTACAATATAAAATTTGTTTAATTATGAGTTTTATAAAATGATTCTATGTACAAATGTAAAAGGAACGTTTTTTTTGTACTTTTTAGAAACATAAGTGAATTTTTTGAACTGAAATTAATTTTTATAAAAAAAAAAAACAAAAAAAAAAAACACTTTATTTTAATTTAAAAAAAAAAAATAAAAAAAATTAAAAAAAAAATTTAAAAAAATAAGAAAAAAAAATTTTGAAAAAAGTTAAAAAAAATCAAATTAAAAAAAAAATTAAATTAAAAAAAAAAAGTAAATTTAAAAAAATTAAATTAAAAAAAAAATTTTGAAAGTTAAACAAAAAGTTAAAAAAAAATCATTACTTTTTTATTACTTGCGAGCTTTAAAGCATTCGATTCGATGCAAAGTCGTTACGGTTCGGTCTTACAAATCGATGTTCGGTTGATCCCTAATTTTAAACTAAATCTCAATTTTTAATAAAGGCCCCTCACACACTAGCAAGTTTTCACTATTTACTCATTTATTTGTTCATAAAAATTTATTTTTTTATAAAAAATATAGTCCATTCTATAACAAAAAAAATTCTGAATGCAGAATAACGAAAGTTTCAAACTTTGTACACGATTTTTTTAATAAAAAATACAAAAGAAGTTTTCAAAAAAAATTTCATGAAAATTACAAAATTTTTTATTACATTTTAAAAAAAAATTTGAATACGCAGTTTTACAGCTCATGAAATTTTAGTATAACAGTGCAAATTTGAAATCGCTCAAGACTTTCGTTGATTTTTGATCAATTTTTTCCCTGACGGTGTTACGCATTTTCTTCACTAAAAAAAATGCCGTGAATGAATATGAAAGTGGCGGTATCCGCCAACCGGTACTTTGTTCGTGGCGAATTTGGCATTTTAGTGGCGTCGGCATAGAGAATAAAAAAACAAAAACCTTTACGTACGAAACTAAGCGTTTGTTTGTGTGATCAATCAATGAATATTTTGACATTCATATTAAAAAAATATTATATAAACTGTTTTAAAGGAGCAATGTAAGCGTCAAAAGTAAGTGTGCATCACATATTATTACATATTGATTATTTATTTACTGTATATTTTTAATTTCTAATATTTTTTTATAAAGCAGTGTTTCGAACTTTGTAAAAAAATTCGTCAAATTTTTATCGAAATTTCAAACTTTTTACTCAGAATTTTTAGAAAAAAATCCCGTTGGTTTTTCACAATTTTTTATGTTGACGCTGTTGGGTATTTTCCTCTTACTAAAAAGAAAAGTGGAGTAGACGTTAAATGGAGAAAATGCACAAGACCGAAAAAAATTGTTAAAAATCAGTGCGATTTTTGACCCAAATTAAACTTGCACTTTACTTAACCTCTACCAAAATTCAATGAGCTATAAAATTGCATATTAGAAAAGTTTTTAAAAACTCTGAGTAAAATGGATGAATTTTTACAAATTTTATACAAAAATCGAAACTTTGCTTCATATGGTTTTTGTTGTAGTATAAAACAAATTTTTTTTATTTTACAAATTTTATATTTTTTATATTTTATATTTTTTCGATGACTGCGTAGCCTTTTTTAGTGTTTTGAAAATTGAGATATTAAGAAAAAATCAAATGCCCATCTCAATTCATCTCACATTTCAAATAACTTCATAAACCACTTTGAATTTAATGAACAATTTCCAATGCATAGTTCAAAAAGATAATTGATTAGTATTGCCAGCTATAAATTAGAGTTATTATTAAAACCGGACCGGAGCTGTAACTTTGCAATGGCAATTGAGTGATTCGTTTCAAAAAGTGCTGCTTTCGATAGACTTGATTTTATATAATAAGATATCTATTGCGGCTAGTTGAACTCATGCAATAATCAACTACAGATATTGAAAAATAATATTTTGTGCCTTAAAAAACGGCTTGCATAATTCAAGGTGAGTATTTAAGATAATTTTTTATTATTATTTTTTCTACTAATTTTTTTTACCATTATTTTGTGTGCAGATTGAGAAAATTGATATCCAATTGAATATCATTTCAATACATAAACATTTTACGAGCGATTTAAATGTGCAAAAATGTCTGGTTTTTCGCCAACTCGCCATCGTAAACCGTTGCCGTTGTTGCTGCAATCAGCAGCAAATCAACACTAAAGAGCCAAAAAAGTTATGGCTATTGCTACACAAATTGAATAAGCACCGTAATCTTTGTAGGTTCATTTGCTCATTTTTCCAATTTCAAATAAAAGAAATATATTCATTTTCATCCCACGTGCGCATACAACAATCAGCTTCAAACAATTCATCTAGACCAACGCAACAGAATGCAAGTCAAGCAGCAGCAGCAACAACAAAGCGTCGCCCCACCAAAAAAGCTCAGCTGTAGCCTTTCAAGTGTTTCTTACATTTCTTACGTACATATTTACAATATGTAGGCACACATACTTTTACACAAACACACCGTCATTGCTTCTTTACACTTTTGGCTGCTAGTTGAGTGCGCAAACAAAAACTCCACAAGAACAGCCGACACGTAGCCGATAGTGGCGATAGCGCGGCACCTCTGCCTCTGCACTAAAAACTTGTTGCATTTAACGCCTTTTCACAATATAACCGCCGTCGTCAATTGACAATGCGGCTAAGCAGCAGCAGAGCGTCACTTGGCAGACACTCGAACCGATCAACAAACAAATCGGTAAACACTTCACTTCAGCTGCTTAGACAGAGGACGGGGCTGGCTATGACCAGCTCTACTCAGTCAGTCAGTGAGTTGTTTGGCTGGCTGGCTGACTGGTTGGTTGGTTGGTTGATTTGAGAAGTAAAAGAATATAAATAAATAAAAATAAATACCAGCAAATTATGTATGTATGCATGCCGGCACACACACAAACAACAATAGCGGACCAACTGACGAACTACTAAAGTGATTCACTGCCTGCATTACTTTGCATTGCACATCGCATTGATGGGCTCTGCACCGTTGAATAGTCGTCGCAGACAAGGCCACTTCAACTGAACTCTGCACAATCTCGTAAAGTAGTGCTCGGTACTTATTATCTTCTCGATTTGGATTGCACCAGCATAAATATAGAGCTTGCATTTGTGTCTGCCTTCTTGTTTACCTATCATTGCATTTTACGTGTGTTTGTACGTAGGCAGGTTTACATGTGAGCCATGCAGCCAGCGTTCAATATGCATCGCATGTACACCACCCACATTTTTTTTGTGTTTTGTGTTGTAATAAACTCTTTCAATCTTTTTTGGGGGACAATGAGACATTGTGTGAATAAATTGAGACTATTTGCGACCAGCAGGGTGATGCATATCACTAGAATGAGTGTGAATAGATAAATAAATTTAAGGTATCAAAATAGCCGTATGACAAAGGTTTGGACTTTAACCCAAGGGAGTCATTTTTTCACCTTTTTACTTTTTTCACAATTTAAGCTAGAATAGTTGATATGTCAAAGTTATTCACTCAGTCTGGCTAAGTGCGTGCAGACTAGTCTGCAGATGTGAAGTATACCGGCTGGTAGTGCGTCAACTAATATGAAGAATTATCGAGAAGAAAGAGCGTTTGCATGACTTTTAACAATTTATAACAAAATTATTCATCCTTAACTATACATAATTTGAAAAAAATTATAAAACCAAATTTGAAAAAAATTAAACAAAAAAAAAATTAAAAAAAATAAAAATTGAAAAGTTAAAAAAAAAGAAAATTTGAAAAACACAATTAAACCAAAGACAAATTTTAAAAAAGAAATTCTTTGAAAAAAAAAAAACAAAAAGGAAAAAATTAGATTTAATTTTAATATTGTAAAAACAATTTGAAAAAGGGCAACAATTTGTAAAAACAAAAAATTTAAAAACAAAACAACAAAAAATTTAAAAACAAAAAATTTGAAAAAATTTAAACCAAGCTCTACAAAAAAATTTGTTTAGGAGCTTCATTTTAATTTTAGAAAACAAAAAACATTTTAATAAAACAGAATTAAAAAAGAAAACGAGTTTAAAAAAAAATATTCTTTGAAATTATTAAATAAAAGTTTTGAAACATTAAAAAAAATTCCAGAAAAAATTGTTTAGGAGTTTTATTTTAATTTTAAAAAACAAAAAATATTTTGATAAAACAGAATTTAAAAAAAAAATTCTTTGAAAAAATAAAAAAAAATATTCTTTGGAAAAATAAAAAAAAATATTCTTTGAAAAAATTTAAAAAAAAAATTTTTAAACATTAAAAAAATTGTTTAGGAGTTTTATTTTAGTCGAAAAAGTCTTTCTTCCCATGCAGAAAGTAATTGTGAATATGGGTTTTCAAGTCAATGGATATAAACCAAAATTTGTTCGAGTAATGAGTTAATGAGTCCGGTTGACCTGAAAAAAAAAACTAATTTCCGAGAAAAACGCATTTACAGTTTGCGGTAAGGTACGTTTCGAACTGTTAGGGGTGCGACAAAATTCAAAATAAAAGAATTTTTGGGCATTTTATACCATATTCCCTTGATTATGTAATTTTGAAAAATATCACATCTTTTAAGTAAAAGCTTAAATTTGTTTTCATTTCCACAGCGGACAAACCCCATAAGAGAGAGAATGTTTTTGGGTTGGAGCAAAGCTTTGCTTTTATTAGAGGTCTCTCAAACATAACACAGACCGCAAAAGATGACACTATTTTGAAAACGGAGTGCCAGCCACGGCATTTAAGTTTCGATTTGAATAGAACAATTTTCAGTAGAACAATAGAAGGATGTTTAAGCAAGCAACCTGACCCGAGATCAGCACCAGAAATGGCTTCAAAAACTGCATTCACCCAAGTGCGGAAGTGGATATTGTGTTCCATGTCAATGTTTTAATCAAATAAAATAAAATAAGATTACGCACGAAATGTGAAATATGCATTGATATTTAAATATAGACCTTTTTAGGTCTCTTTTCGACTAGTATAAATCTAGGTAATACCGGACTGGTTCACATTTGCATAAAAAATTACAGTTGAGCACCAATAATTTAACTGACTTGAGCAGCTTTTACTTTTTACAGCTCTACTTATTAAGTCGACAGTCAACCTAACTAGCGTTGACACAGAGATAATGGCGGTAGGACAAACATAATTATGCCTTGGCGCCATTTTCAAATAAAACGTAATTGACAGCTGTTCAACTTGGTGAAGGGTCAAGTGCAAATACGTACGTACACAGCACTCCAGAGTATGCATGATAATATTTAATTGAATATTAATCAAATTTAATTGAGCTAATGAAGTTTTATCAGACATACGGCACACATACACATGCACATACATGCGTAAGTAGTAATGTAAACAGTGTGTAAATATTTTAGATGAAATTTAGACATAGAAAAATAATTGCAATGTATGAAATAATCACTCGTGAGGAAATTAAATATAAATGAATGAAAAGTGAACAAGCGTAGAAAGATATAAAAAGTGTGGTTCATTGGTTACATGGAGAAAATACACACCCGTCAGAAAAAAAAATATTAAAATGCAACGAGAAGGTTGAGCCACTTTTTTCTTGCATTTTGTTATACTAGATTTAAATAAGCTATAAAATTGTGTACCCAAATTAAAACAAAATGAAAGTTTCTTGAATTTTTATAAAACTTTCATTATATATTTCTAGTTCAATTATAAAAATTAAATGAATAATAATTAAAAACAAAATGTCATAAAAAGTTTGAAATTTTTATTAAAGTTTGTCGAATTTTTATAAAACTTTGATTAGAATATTTGGTGTAGAATTCAAAAAAATTAATGAAAAAAAAAAAAAAATATTTTAGCAAAAAGTTTGAAATTTTGCTGAAAATTTGTGGAATTTTTATAAAACTTTGATTTATATATTTGTTGTAGAATTATAAAAATTAAAAAAAAAAAAAAATTAATAAAAAGTTTGAAATTTGTATGAAAGTTTGTCGAATTTTTATGAAACTTTGATTTACATATATATTTGTTGTAAAATTCAAACAAAAAAAAAAAGTTTTGAGTAAAAAGTTTGAAATTTTGCGCAAAATTTGTTGAATTTTTATAAAACTTTGATTTATATATTTCTTGTAGAATAATTGAAAATTAAAAAAAAAAAAAAACATTGTAATAAAAGCTAAAAATTTCGATGAAAATTTGTTGAATTTTTATAAAACTTTGATTTATATATTTCTTGTAGAATAATTGAAAATTACAAAAAAAAAAAACATTGTAATAAAAGCTAAAAATTTCGATAAAAATTTGTTGAATTTTTATAAAACTTTGATTTAAATAATTGTTGTAAAATTAAAATTTTATAAAAAAAAGAAATTATGATAAAAAGCTTGAAATCTTGATGAAAATTTGTCGAATTGTTATAAATCTTGTACAAAGTTTGAAACTTATATATTTGATGAAGAATTAAACAAAAAGTTAATGAAAATCAAAAAAACAAAAATTTTATTCATATGTTTGTTGTAAAATTATGAAAATATATTAGAAAAGTGAAAATTAAAAACAAAAAAAATTCTGAATAAAAAAATTGAAATGTGATTGTCGAATTCTGTATATGTTTGTTTTAGAATTATAAAAAATGTATAAAAAAAAGTAATGAAAATAAAAAAAAGAAGATAAGTAGTCAAAGTTGGGCAAAATATCGCTATTCTATTGATTTGTCCGTAACCGTACTTAAAACGTTAATTTAAATGCACCCAACTTATTCTCCCTCTTCCTCTCTCTTTCTCCCTCTCTCTCACTCTCGGCCTCACTCTCACTTACCATTCGTTATAAAATAACTACCATAAAATGGCATTACCCATTTAAGCAAACAAAACAGGGTGTGTCAAGTTAGTTAGCGTTCTAATACCTGCATAAAAATAGCTCGCCGAAACTTTTCCCCTTCAATATGAGTTAACGGCATCACCTGATTACGGTATATTTGCAAACTTACAACAACAACAATAACAACAACAACAAAATCTACACAAATAAAAAGATTATCTCTTAATTACCTAAACAACTTCGCTACTTATCAGCCGTACGACATTTGCAACGGGCACTAAAATGCGGATGTAGAAATATTAAGCAGAGTAAACAAAAGAATTTGCATAATTGCGAATTGATATCGCTCGTCTTTTTATTAACGCCACTACTCACAACACAATTCTGCGTAAATAAATTATTCATATTGAAATGTTGAACATTAAATGGTGATAAAAGTTTAGCGTCACTGCAGTAAAACGACTCATCGCAAAATTGCGAAGAAATCAAAAGATAAAAGGTTTTTTTCTTTTGTAATTTTTCTGAAATTTGTTAATTTATGCAAAAGTATGCGGCATTCCATATTTTAGGACGGATTCCCGCCGACTGTTTTGTTATATTTTTATTTAATTAAATTTTTTTTGTAATTTCTCATATTTGCTCGTTTTTAGCTGTCACTGGAGAAGTTAGCGGTAGCCGCGCGCGCTCCTAACGACCTATAGCTTAGGCGGCTTTACAACCTCTTATCACGGCATTCCGATTGCATCTCGCATGGCATCGGCTTTTTACGGTAGCAACGATAATTTTTATTTTGCTTAATATTTAATAAGTCAAAGGCGCCTTTGTGAAACCTCCAGCTTTTGAATGATAACATTTACGTTGTGTTATTAAAATCACATTTTGCATATAGTATTTTTATTGTTATTGCCGATATTAATTAGTTAACTGTCGGGAATTAAGAGTTCAATGTTTTAATGCCGAGAAATTGAGTTACGGCGTGCGATAAGCGCCGCACGTTTTCTTGAAATACGCTTTGAAGCGAAAGAGGGGGAAACAAATTTTATTTATATTTTTAATAAGGAAAACAAAACAGAAAAAAAATAAAAAATTTTATATTTTTTTTTTAATCGATGAAAAAAATATTTAATATATTTTAAAAAATATTTTAATGGCCTGCAAATATTTGGTTTAGTCAACCAGGCACAACCAAGAGCTCCTAAAGATGACTTCGAAAAATAAATAAATACATGAAAAAAATGCGTGCAGCGTAGTACACATAACAGAAGTGAAACTTTCAAGGCAGACAAAGAAAAGAGAGAGAGACCCGAGAGAGAGAGAATATAAATCTAAATAAATTCACAACATTTGCAGAGAATACAAATAGACAAAGAAAAAATACAGGGTTGCCAATATTCGACGGACCCATTTGGCAACCCTGTATATTTTGACAGGGTGACAATGTGAAAAATGCGCCTTCTAAAAACACCACTAAACGTCTGTACGAAAGGTTTTCGACTGGTGATGCTCTTCCTAATCCAAAGAGGCCAAATTGCTCTTGTACGGGCCAGTGTTGAGACGTCGCCAAGGACATCCCAAAATCGCCGTTCTCAGCAGTTGGGCATTGCTCGGACCACTTTACAACGAATTATCCACATTGATTTGCATTTATTCCCGTATAAGATTCAATTGACGCAAAGATTGTTGCCTGCGGACAAGCCTCGTCGATTGGAATGGGCCCAAAAAACACATAGGTCCGTCGAATATGGGCAACCCTGCATTCTAAAGTGTATCTAAGATATATATAAGATATAGCTCTCTCTCTCCTTTTCCTCTACGTTATATCTTTTTTCTCTCTCGCGGAACGAAAATGCCCAAACCGTTGCATGGCCTTGAAATTTTACTGTCAACAACAACAAAAAATATTAAAAATCAACCGATTTTCAAAAATCCTGAAATAAAAAACATGAACAACAACCACAACTGAGGCTCATAACCCATCGTAATACCGCAAGGGGAACTCCTTCTTATCCGCCTAAAACTATGTAATATGAACTTTTCAAAAATTTTTAGAAGATCTCCCATTTCCACAGTCTCATTAAAAAATTGTTTACCTAAACTGATGAATCTTCGTCTCTTCCTCTTCTTCGTTTATACAACTTCTGCACAAGTCATGTGCCTGCACGCCTAGCAATGCTTACCATTATTTTGGCTTTGCATAGATGCTGTGCGTTTAGCATTCAGTGACGGCCACGATTATCGGACGATTTCCAACAACAGCAAGAGTTTTTCAAAATTTCTTCCACGCCCTTTCTTTTT
Organism: Anastrepha fraterculus; assembly: GCA_037575425.1. NCBI lineage: Eukaryota > Metazoa > Arthropoda > Insecta > Diptera > Tephritidae > Anastrepha > Anastrepha fraterculus. Next base: position 50,345 of record JAYXIM010030837.1, read on the forward strand.
TATGCTACGAGTAGTGTATGTAAGTATTATTGTAGAAAAAGCTCAGTAATTCACAAAAACAATTATTAACGCTGACCTAGACACCATTAAAGATGTTCAAAAGGCCGCCAAACATTTTTTTGTTTTTTCTCTCATTTACAGATTACGCTGCTGCAAATTAGCCACCAAACTTGGTAACGAAACACCCGTCCGACAGTTACACAGCACATCTGTGAGTAGTTAAGATGAAATTGAAAGTGATTTTGGAAATAAACAGCAAACCGAAAATAGTATAATTGAACGCCCACAAAACAATTGAAAATTGAAAAGAAGAAAAAAATGGTTGCAAACATTGATTGCAAAGTACGAGCGGGCGGAGGCGTGGGTTCATTGATTTGCTTCTATACAAAACTCAAGTTGAGTGGCAAAGCGATTGCCAAGAAAATGAGATGAAAATAATGAAACCACTTGAAGAAACAAGTTTTTTAAATTGAATTTATATTGCCAAAGTAACAAAATTAGTTAAATCTAATAGCAAATGGTTGTATGTACAACTAGTGTGAGCGCATAAATAATAAAACATTTGTTCGCTGTCATACAAGAGGAATAAAATACGACGATTAAAGTGCTTACGAAAATTGAGTGGAAGGTTTGTTGCAGCAGTGGCAGTCAGGGCAACACCCACAAGTTTATTAAAAACAAAACGGAGGTAAATAAAATAAATATATAAAAAAAGCAAATGCAAAGAATATAAAAATAAATGTGGCAGTATTGAGTTCTTGTTGCGCTTAATGCATTTACAAGCAGTCGCCAGCTGCTGGAATTAGTAGCTTTTAAGTGTAATAAACGAGTTGCAGCAAAATGCATGAACAACTCAGAATAGTATAACTTGTAATTGGCCTCAAATACGCTGGCATATCAATTAATTACAATTTCAAATCAAATTCGAAATGAATTGCAATTCAACAGAGGTTAATTACGACCTACTGATAAAGTGCACTGTGCGGCACATTTAATAAATTGACAAAACAATGCCGCATAAGAAGTGTAGCGAAGGAGAAAGAGGCACATAAAGTTAAAAAAAAAGTACGCAAGCAACAAGATTCGACTTTTCATGTGAATAGGTATCGAGCGGTGTGCCTTTTCATGCCAGACATATATTGAGTACTTCGGGATCTATTCTGGATAAGGAAGAGTTTAGCCTATTACGATTTCCAGACCATAATTGAGCCAAAGTTACGCGGGTTAAGCGAGGCAGCTGAAGTAGGAAGAAGAATTGTCACTCCAGCAGCACTCGCCGCACAGTATGGGGAATGTTTATGATGCTACAATAGCAACAATTAAAACAACACCCTTTAATTGGAAGTGCAAATCTTCAATTATTCCATTCTATTCTATTCTGTATCAAAGATAAATGTAACCGAAGAGATTATTCTTCTACTTAGAAGAGTATGCAAATTTACAGGTTTACACCTTGAAATACAAGACGGAAGAGGTAATTCAAGCTCAAAATGCGATAAACAGTATTTCAGAAAAAATGTTAAATTATTTTATAATAAACAGCATAAACTAGATTCCATAATCTAAACGAAATCTACCAAATGAATTATAAAAACATTATGAAACTAAATAATGAATATTCCCAAAAAAAAAAATTAAAAATAAAAAGAAAAAAAAAATCATTTTCAAAACAAAAAATAATTTCAATACCAAAACAAAATTTCAAAAATACATATTCAAAAAAAAAAAAAAAAAAAAAATAATTACAAATAAGATTTTATACAAAAAATAATGAACATTTACAAAAAATAATGAGCATTTACAAAAAATAATGAACATTTACAAAAAAAAAAATTCAAAACAAAAAAATCAAAACAGAACTTTATACAAAAAATATTAAAAATATATATTGGCACAATAAAAAAAATAGTCAAAACAAAATATTATACACAAAATATTATACACAAAATATTATACACAAAATATTTAAAAAAACTAATGAACATACAAAAGTCAAATTTTCAAAACAGAATAAAAATCTAAAAAAAAAACTTAAGCAAAATGAAATTTTAGACCAAATATATTAAAAAAATAGTGAACATTCACAAAACACAAAAAAACACACATTTTCAAAACAAAAAATATTTCAAAACCAAAAAAAAATTAATTTCAAAAATATAATATATAACAAAAAAAAAACTAGTCAAAATAAGATTTTATGTAAAAAATAATGAACATTAACAAAAACAAAAGCAAAAATTTTAAAACAACAAAATCAAAAACAGAATTTTATTAAAAAATGCCATTTATGTATATGCAAACAAAAAATTGTCACACCAAAAACACAAAATTAGTCAAAATAAAATTTGATACAAAAAATATTTAAAAAACTTATGAGCAAAAAAAATTGCAAAACAAAATAAAAATTTCAAAAAAAAAACTTTTCATAACAAAATTGTACACAAAAAATATTAAAAAAATAAAGAACATTCACAAAAAAAAAATTTCAAAAATAAAACAAAATTTTTGAAAACAAAACAAAAATTGTAAAAAAAATTATTAAAAAAAAATATTCAAATCAAAATTTTATACAAAAAATATTAAAACAAATTAACATTGACACAGAAAAAAAATTGTCAAAACGGGTCAAAAAGGTGATTTCCTAACGTTTTGTCGCGGAGCGTATTCAGACAAATCATAACTATCACTTAAAAAAAATTGCAAAACAAGAAATTTTTCAAAACAAAATAAAAATTTCAAAAAAAAATTGTCAAAATAAAATTGTATGCAAAAATTATAAAAAAAAATAGTGAGCACTCACAAAAAAAAGAAAAATTCAAAACAAATTTTTTCACAACAAAATAAAAATTTCAAAAAAAAAATTGTCAAAACAAAATTTTATACAAAAAATATTAAAACAAATGAACATTCACAAAGAAAAAAAGAATTGTCAAAAAGTTGATGTGCTATTTAAAAAAAATAATGAACATTCACAAAAAAAATTTTTTTTCAAAACAAAACAAAGTTTTGCAAAACAAAAAAAATTGTCAGAAAAAAAAACAATTGAAAACAAAATTTTATACAAAAAATAATAAAACAAATGAACATTCACAGAGAAAAAAAAAATTGTGCAAACGGGTCAAAAAGTAGATGTGCTATCGTTTTGTCGCGGAGCGTATACAGAAAACTCATAACTATCACTTAAAAAAAAATTGCAAAGTACTTTTGTTTTTCCAGAAGTAGGTTAACTACACAAATCGTTATTCGCACAACAACTACAATTTGTTGTAATTATAGCCTTACTGTGGAAAAAGTTTCTATGCATCATTCACTTATTCACTTAAGGGGTTAGTCTACTTTGTCACTTTAAAATTTTTCAATTTTTTTTTTTTGCATAATTTGAAAGTATATATATCCAGAAATATTGTGTAAAAATTTTAAGAAAATCCGAGCATTCTAACTATTTTTTTTTTACCTGAACATCAGTACCTTATTTCGTCTACCTGCGCGTATAGCGTGCATTAAAAACTTTAAACGCGTTTTTCTCAAAACAACGTTTTCAAAATCTAGCTCCACTGTATCTCAAAAACTAATCAACCGATTTTCATAAAATTTGGATCACCTATTCTAGACATAATTTGCACCAAATTGACGCTCGGGGGTTTTGAAATTTTAAATTTTTACTATATATTTTTTTTAAATATGCGAAAAAAAAAACCGTTCTATCAAAAATTTTCCATTTTTATCAGCCATTTTTTTTGTCTTCATTAAAACCTAATATCCGAGGGTCATTTTGTAGCCAGTATCTTACTGAATCTGAAACATTTTGATTTTTTTGTTTCAGACAAGCCGTTCTTGAGTTCTGATGGAGCTGCCTCACCAACCCATGTTTGAGACGTTACGCTTCACTGCTATTTTTTTACTAAAAATACTATAAAATTGAATAAAAAAAAATTTATTTCTGAATTTTAAGACTTTATTTAATAAATCAAACAAATTTTATATTACTATCATTTATAGACTTCTCAAAAAAAAAATCACGAATATAGCCTTTTTTTCGAGTCTCCAAAGTAGACTGACCCCTTAACTCGACATGACATTCTGCGTACACGTAAATATGTACATACACACACACATAAGTAACATCTACATATCGACACTCCAACTAAGTGCAGATGTAAGTAAACGCTCGTACTTACACTAAATACTCCACGTAACTTTCCAAAACGGAGTGACTTTTTCTTACCCGTTTTTTCTTTCGGCTCCTGACAGCGCTGAATCACTACTCTTACTTGTTGTTGCATGTTTGTGTTTGTTCTCTTCTGCTGGGCGGTATTAAAAGTGAAAATTATGGTAGTTGATATTTGCTTTTGCATTTTACATTTCTTCTACCACACACGCACACTTAAAGAAGTTTATTTTATATTTTATATTAATTTGTGCATTGTCTCTTTACTTTTGCTAATGTGCGGGGCTGTGTTTGTTTGTCAGCCCGCATTCGCCTTTACGGATGTCAGGATTGCTTTTTAATTGACGGTTTACTGTCGACTGTCGACTGTCGCCATTGTTGGCGCAAAGAGTTTGGCCGAAAATAACACCAACATGCTAATTTCTACAGCAAATTGCCAAGCAATGCAAACAACCACTGACACACTGACTGACGATCTGCAAAGTCACGAAACCGGTAGGTAAATTGGAGCGTAAAATGTTGGTAATTTCGCTTTCAGGGCGATTTCTTCTGTTCTTAGGAAAGTGTTCCACTTTAATCGTTATTAGTCACTGAAACTGAAATGCTTTGATATTTTGCTGTCATCTAATGATGTAGATGTGTTTAATACGCAGCTAAGATTATTTTATAAAATTTCCTAAATTCTCAAACGGTAAAAAAAAAACAAATTTTCAAACAGCTGTAACCAGGAATGAAGGCGCGGAATTAAATTGTTACTTTGTACAATTTCCCTGTGACTTTAATGAATTTACGCACATTTTTTCTATACAAAAATAAGAAAACATACGAATTGCGGACATTGAATACCGAGACCAGCGCTGCTATATGAGTAAAAGCACGCACCAAAGGCCAGAAACCATGAGCTGAAATCATTACATTTGAAATTTGAAATTTACAATCTCAGAGTAGCCGCCTCGAAAAGGTATTTGATCAATTCACAAGCTTTTGCATTTTTATGCAAACATTTTTCTAAAAAACAAGTACCAGCAGCAAGGGCTGAACTCCAAACTTTATCTACGGGCATGAAAAAAGACAACAGAGTTGGCAAAGGTGCTGAGAATACAGTACGAACCCCAAAAAGCAATGGAAAATCGTTCGCGAATCCTACTCCACTGATGAGGTTTGCGAAAGATTCGTATAAACGCTAGCGTGTGGGCACCAGTTTGGCAGGAGCAGCAGAAGTTTTGAATACAAATAAAATAAAAGCTGGGTGTCTTAAAAAGTTTCTTTAAAAAACAACTAAATATGAAAGAAATTGCTCAACAGCAGTTGCAAAAAAAAAAAAAAAAAAAAAAAAAGATTAGAAAATCAATTCGATTGTTGATCGAATTAAACTTACACTTAAATGCACCACAATTCAATGGGCTATAAAAACTGCTTACGCAAAAGTTTTCTGATGATTCTGATTAAAAAGTTAACACATTTTAAGAATAAATAAAAAATATCGCTGATTTTTGACAATTTTTTTTTCGCTGAGATGTGCACTTTTCCTTCCATACAGAATCATACTGGAATTTTTGTATATGCAAGAAAAAGCCTAGACCTAGTCAGTAATAAAATATAAGAATAGCTTTGGGCTTGAACTGCTGTAATAGATAAAAATTGAATTCAATAGAAACGTTGCTTTACACCAGTTTAAACTCAATCAAGTTAGAAGTTTTGCACTGATAGAAACGTGGCTCAACCAAGAAATTGGCAAAATATTATTATTTAGTAAACTTTAGTGAAGAAACCAGAGACAGTTTAACCTCTCTAGGGACGAATTTTTTAAAATGAAAAAACGTTAATTTTATTTTTCATTTTATTACGAGTTATTCAGCTTACACTTATAACAATTCAGTAAGATAAGAAAAGAATACACATATGTGCCGATGTCCCTGAAAAGGTTAAGAAATCTTTAAACATTTTCATATGGCTCATCGTCAATTTGGACCACCCAATAGTTTTTTCTTTTAATGGAATTAATTTGAATTTTCTCGCGTATTTAGTTTTTCATATGAACTCACCAACCTAAAAAAGAAACAAAAAAAATGTTTACTATCTAAAAACAAATGAAGAATTGAGAAATTATGATGAACCCACATATTTTCTTTCAGCCATTATTTGTTTTGATGCTATAAATTTTTTGTAGCCATCATTTCAGTTGCACACAAATGAGTTTATCAAATAATTAAATACTTCTCAATTTTTTCACACCTATCTAAATTTAGTATATAGAAAAGATCATACACAATAAATATTGGAAAGAGCACGAAATTTTCTGACGTCTACTTTTTATGATATTCGCTAACGAATGTGTGCACGCAGTAATCAAGTGCATAAAGCGAATTTTTCGAAAATTTGCAAATCATTATAAAAACAAGAAAAGTATATAATTGTATTGCTTTTTTTTGTATCTAAATAAAACAATTTTATATGTGAGATATCACCTAATTAAATTTGTTTTCTGGATATGAGAAAGAACATTTTTCAACAATTGAAGTTTGTTTTGGAGGAACTATAGAAAGATGACTACGTAAAACCAAAGTCTGTACCAAACAGTGAATTTCGTTAGATATATTTTTGATGCTGAATTTTGCACTATTGCAGAGCCCAATCAGGGAGTACACGAAGCTGTCTATGTCAGTTGAAGTTGTCGGCTTTTCGGCTTTAGCATCAAATATCGATGCAAAATTTCCTAAGTTGAAGTTGCAGGTAAAGGCAAAGTTATAGAGAATAACGAGAAATTGTCATGCAAAGCAGCGATTATTTTAACAGGCGCTCTGTTTCGATTTAAAAAGAGATTCAGCGCACTAAACAGAGCGAAACGATTGACTCAAATTCGGCCACAAAAGGGCCAAATTGTCGGTTTGATGACTGAGGCGTGGATAAAAATTACGCAATGAAAATAAAATTTGAAGATTTGCGCTTACAAATTTTTAACACTTGAAAAACAGGGTTCGTTGGTTGGTTAGAGTGGTGATTCATCCAGAATCCAATTAGCGCTTTCGCACCATTTTGTTGCCACATCCTCGTTACCAACTTGTTTAACAGTTCCTTGCAGCAAGACTATATCCAAGTCTGTGCGGTTTAAGAACCTTATTAGGTTAGGTGGACATCTAAGCCAGACAGTTGTTCGAGACGCTCGAACAGCGGTTTGCCCAGGGTTAACATTCTGTCCTTCCATAGGGCAGGGCATTCAAAGAGGAAGTGCAAGATTGTTTCCATTTTCTCCGGTTGTTTACAAAAGAATAAGTCTAGTAAAAAATTTCTTGCGCCACTTTTGAGACACCTTTCAGAATAAAAAGCTTTTGACGGGTTTGATTTTTAAGCTAAATTTATTACAATTGGATAAAATATGTGAAAGTAGCTTTCAAATAATCTTCATATAAAAAAAATGCAACCAGAGTTTTCTTCGAAAAACAGTTGGTCGATTGATTTGGCACAGCGTTGCATCTAAATACTTATGCACATTTCACTATATTAAAATTTTGGCGCAAAATTGAGTTCGAAAATATGCGTTAAGTACTGAAGAGCACGAAAAGTGTAGAAGAAAAAAGATATTACAATACCGGTCTTAAATGCTAGAAGTTTGAGTAAGCAAGCTTTTGAATTGACACGTTTCCTAATTGGGTTGCCATGTAACGAGGAATTAAAATTAAATACGGTATTAACAAAAAAAGATTACACAAATGGTGTCAAACGAAACGTGAAATATTAACCCACCAACGCTTTGGAGTGACACATTTATAAGCGACGTCTTATATAGTAACTTTTTGGACAGGGTTGCAAACTATCTAACAAAAATTAAATAATCAATTGTAATATATGCAATTAACCGAATGTGTTAGTAGCATTTAAATTCACAAAAAAAATAGTAGGGTTGCCACTCTCAATATTTATAAGCGACGTCTTGTATAGCAATTTTTTGGAAAGGGTTGCCAACTATCTAACAAAAATTATATAATAAATTTGAATATACACAGCTAACTAAGGTGTTAGTAGCATTTAAATTTAAAAAAGTAGGGTTACCACTTTTTAATGAAATAATATTTACTTTAATCGTTACAGCACGAGTTCTTGCATTGGTTCCAAACGACATTTAAATTATCCGGCTGAGGGTCTTTCTTATATAATCAGACTGAGCCACAGCGATGCATGGCCGGGCAAAACTAGTTTTATATAAAAGGTGTCATTTGGCATTATCGAAATTTAATACAATAACTAATTCGAGTTTATAATAATAAATTAAAATATGCTACAAATTTAAGTTTATTAGACTAAATATAAACCTGCTTGCTCAAACTAAGTAATAATATTCCTTATAATTTGGCAGCGGCTTAACGACTCCTTGTATATTTTTCTAGTTTTCCAGTTAAGTAATTAAATATAAACCGCCCGCTAAGGCAATTAATTTAGCTAATGAGTGTGGCAAGCCGCATTTCTGAGTGAAGTTCAATGTGAGCACTCTGTTAATTACTGTTAATTTATATTTTATAATTATAGAATATAAAATTTAAGATTCTCTTCACTTGAAAATTCACCGTCTTTATTTTTCTTATTTAAATTTTTTCGCCGCTCATTGACTTCAAATGGCAATTTGGCTCTGACATCAACAAAGAATTAGGTAGCCGAGTCGGGCACTCCATACAGACTGCCAGGCCATCAAGCCAACGCTTAATGTTCGGGTAAAACGTGATTTGAATATTACTTTTACCCCAAATCTAAAACAGGTTATTGGCCAAATGCTTACATACATGGCAAGAACATAACGCAAACAACATAACACAGCCAGACATAAGAACGATAATTACACGCATAACTAATTTTTCAACTTAAAATAAAATTCGAATGCATGACAGAGTTCTTAATAATTGCAGTTTCTTCTTCGCTGGCGGTTATCGTTACGCAGCGATTGGCCACAAGCTATAAAGTAAAAGTAGAAGAAATAGAAAAAATAATTTCTTAACATTCTGTTGTGCAAATTTGCATTTGAAATGGCATTCCGATTCAATTTGGAAGTGATGAAAATTACATCATAAATGGCATGTTTTATTTATGAATAATTTGTTTATATCTTATCATGCGCCGTCTGAAGCAATCATTTGAAATATGTAAAATATTCGAGGAATTTCAAAAATAAGAATTGTATTAGGCGAATTTTATTATTTTCTAACAAAAGGCATCATTTGTTTGTTGCTGCTATGAATCATATTTTTGGTTGCCAGTTTAGGCGATGAGGGGGAAAACACTTGTGGTTTTAATTTTTGTAAACATTCTCTGTGGGAACAACCTGAACTGGTGGAAAAAAGCACTGGCTTACTATTTATTTATTTCACCAATCATCAAGGACGAAATTTGAGCGCCATTTGAATTGAAGCCTTGCGACAGACAAAGGCAGATAATTTCGTATGCCAGAAATGTTTTTAGAATGACACAAAGAAGTCATTCTCTGTAAATCAGCCTCTAAGTGCTAACTGTGATTGAAAAATTAATTTATTATGATTAGGGCCGCAGAAAATCGAGTATGAAACTCCGACTACTCAAACCACCGAAGCCGAATATTTGTAAATACATTAGCGAAATTGATATTCTGTTGTTCATGGAATCGGAAGTGAATGCTTTACTAGGCGCCGTTAAGGTCTGACAAAACTATGCTACTCTTGACTCAATAAAAGAGAAGATTTACATAGAAACAATCTAGAAAATACGCGTCTAGATACCAGCGTATAATGGCAATGGCAACAATGGCAATGCCTCATGACTCATGCAGGCCTCATGCAGAAATTTTGGATGAGAAGTCTCATTGCACCTGCCGTATTTACAACATCTGGCCCTTTCGCATATTCATAAATAAAAATTAGAAAAAAAAAATATTTAGAGTTTAGGAAAAATAAAAAAAAAAATTTATTTAGACTTAAGTTAAAAATATAAAACAAATATTTTATTTAGAATTTACTAAAAAAATAAAAATATTTTATTTCGAATGTAGTAAAAAAAAAACGTATTTAGAATTTAGCAAAAAATTAAAAACAAAAAATTTTAATAAGAATTTAGGAAAAAATAAAAAATAAAATTATTTTATTTCGAATTTAGTAATAAAACAAAGAAACACTTTTTTAATAATTTAGAAATAATATTTTGAATTTAGTAAAATTACATTATTTTACTGCGAATTTAGGAAAAAAAAACAAAAAGAAAATTTTTTATTTAGAATCTAGTAAAAAAATATTTGTTTTACAATTAGAAAATCTAAAAAAAGTATTAGAATTTAGTAAAAATAAAAAAAAATATTTTATTTAAAATAAAAAATAAAAAAATATATTTTATTTAGAATTTTGTAAAAAATAAAATAAAAATATTTTATTTAGAGTTATCAAAAAAAAGGAAGTTTATTTTGAATTTTATTTTATTTAGAATTCAGTAAAAAAAAATATTTTATTTAGAATTAAGTAGCAAATATTAATCATTTTATTTAGATTTTAGTAGTAAAAATATTTATTTCGAATTGAGTAAAAAATATATATAAAAACTATTTTATTTAGAATTCAGTAAAAAATAAAAAAAAACCTTTTTTATTTAGACTTCGGTAAAAAACAAAAAAAAACTATTTTATTTAGAATTACTAACACAAAAAAATGAGTTTGAGTTTGAAAATCTTTAATTTGACCTTCGCGCGCATCTGTTTATATAGTGCAGTTGGCCGATAAGCTGGTTAATGAAAGCTCTGCAAGCATAACAATAAGCCCTAAATCCTTTCTACGAGTCAATTCTGCATCGATTCCACTATGGATTGACCACTTCATGAGGTCTTCTATAACGATACTCAGGCCATCCAATAGTAGCCATGTGCTTTGTGAAAGAACCAAATAGGAAACTAGCGGCGTTTCTCCTAAAACTTAGTAGGAAGTGCCTGGGAGTACTGGTGGGTGTAATCATAGGACACAACAGCTGTGGTCAGCATATGGCTACCATGGGAGTTATTGACAGCACAATATGCCCATCC